>CAODLS011561194.1:0-13267 GCA_948243855.1 Flueggea neowawraea
TCAGCCATGTTGATGCTGGTAAAATCCGGGGAAGTAACCGCGCCAAAGAACGAATCAACGGGAGAAGAATTATGAGAATGGTGATTGTTGTAAGTGTCAGAAAGGCTACTAGACTCAGTAATGCTTGAATTGGCATTTGCAGGCATAACAAGAGAGCTATCAGGTTGTGGGAAAATAGTGTGCAAGTCAGGAGGACTTGAAGGCATAAACTTGTACTGTAATTTCTGGAGCTGATTTTTGGCCTCATCCCTTTCTTGGTAAGCTTGATTTAAGAGATTGATTAAGTTGTTCATTTCTTCTTTTTGTTTTCTGATTTCTTCACTAGCTTCAGCTTTCAGTGCCTGGAGCTCCACGGTAGTGTATAGAAGCTTCTGTTTCAACTCATCAACATTCTGTTAATTCAAAAGAACATGTCCATTAGTCTATTAAAGTCATTTCATTGGCTCAATGCATGTGATTAATTCGGTGAAAATTAATTAAAAATTGAAAAATCAATTTTTAAATTAATGAATGGACATTTAATTCAAAGGTAGGAGGAGGAGGAACTGTGTTTTCTCATCTTGGCCCCATGAAGATCACAATACGTTCTTGAAGTCAAATAGTGATTGCATTGAAATTATTAAGTGAGAAAGAAAATGAAAAAGACAAAAAGGGCCAAACTTTGAAAACAAAATTCACATTACAATGGAACTTCCATGACTTGTGCCATGAAATATTACTACTAGTTTCAGTCAAAACCGACCGTTTTGTACTCATTTGAGCAAGGCATATTCTGTTCCTAACAGGACAGAAAAGGTTCACAATTTCCAGAAACAAAACAAAATTAAAATAGAAACAATTCACAAAGGTCCAAAGCAAGACAAAGAAAATATTCGGCAGAGTTTGAGAAAATTTACTGAAACTTGAAAGAGAGAAGAAATGAGACATTCAAAGCAGAGACTGCAAAGAATGAAAAACAGAAACCTCTCTCTGTTCTGAACAGGACAAATGCCATTAACAAAAAGAGACAAAAAATTCGTCAACAAGAAAAACCGTAATTAAAAAAACAGAATTTAAGGAACTAATGTCAAAAACAGAAAGAAATTGACAGAAAGTTTCAAACTTTACAAGGAAGAAGAATCTTTGAAGCAAAAACAGAGAGACCCAAAAGAGGGAAATGGAAGTGGAAAACAAAAAGAAGTGAAGAGAGAAAGGAGAGGGATGACTGAAGAAAACCGACCTCTTGATAACTCCAAATAGAACCAAGTTCCTCCATATTTGTCAAAAAGAATGAGAGAAGACAGCAGAGAAAGGAAAAAAGCGATAATTCAATGTTTGTCTTAGCTAGAGGAGTTTTGCAAAGGTGACTAACGATTCTTTTATAGGCGATGAGGCCACACGTAGTGACAAAAGACTCGGTTAGAGTCTTAGGGAGAGAGATTTTCTCTTTCTAATCTCTCCAGGAAAAAAAAATTCCATACAGAAATAATTTTTCTTTTTTTGAAGAGAGAGAGAATTTATAAGAAATGGACAAAACCCTAAATGACTTCCCAATAAAGAATTTAATTTTTATCTATGCTACTAAAATTTCTCCATGTTCTTATCTTTTTGGAAAAATATTAAATTAATTTTTTCATTTATCAACAAGAGAATGCAAACTTAAATTGATTCACAAATTGTTCAAAATTATTCTCCTGTAATTGTATTTATTTTTCAAGAGCGTAATACTGATATAACATATTACTATTTCAGTATATTGTAGTTTTATCATTTCAAGATAAAGTATATTAGGATTTAAAAACGTGATACTGTTTTTGTTTTTATAAGTTGTCGAATATGTAAATTGACAATCTATTTCAACAATCCACAACTACTTATTAATTTAACAAAATACTATAGATAATTAAAAAGGGAAAAAGGGAAAGAATTAAAAAAAAAGAAACAATTTATGCTCTCAAAGAAATAATAAAATCAACCCACCGTTTCAGGACTCTTGTCTCTTACTAGAAATATGAATCTCTCTGTGTGTGGTAAGCTTTGGGTGTAGATGGTGATGGTCAATGAGTGAATCCAATTAAATGTTTTGAAATTTTTACAATTTTTAAGGAAAGAATAAAAATTATAAACGGCTGTTTTCCTCTAATTATGAATTGTTGCTTATGTTTACGCGGTTTTGTAGGTTTAAGAAAGGCACGTTTCCATAAATGTTCCTTCATCTTTGCGGCTTCCTTCGACGTAGATCATCTTGTGGCGGTTTTCGGAACCGTCGTCTATTCATCATTGCCAATTTTTCAATTTTTTTTTCTTCGCTCTATTTTATGTATTTTGTTTTAAAGGTAGGGGGTGGACTAAAGTTCAAAATAATTTTATTTTCTTTTACCTCTCTTAAGGATTGAACTTAAAACGTGCAGATGTAAATATTAGTTGATTACTGTCAGGCCCACCACTTGGGGCTGCTTTATTTTATGTATTGAAATTTTAGTATTATTATGTATTGAAAGTAGTTCAACTAATAATGCGTTGATTCAATGGATATTATACTGATTTTGAATGGATTTATTTTTCTCATAATATCTGAAATCTAAGATGTGAGTCTTATATTATTCATATGTATACATGTAATTAAGTGTAAAATTATATTCCATGGTCGCAAATTTTTGATAAATTGCGAAAAGGGCAATAAATTCTGTTGCCTTGATAAATTCCATGTTCGTATATGGCAACAATATTTATCTTCCAATAATAATGTAAATTCATTCAATGGCCTTAATTGACTATTTTTAATTTACCTTCATCTAAAAGCTTAGTTTGAAAATTATTCTTAGATTTACTAATGTTTACACTTTTTTTTTTATTTTAAAAAAGAAAAAGAGTTAAACATATATGCTCTCAAGGGCTGCTCTTCTTGTCGTTTGTGAAACATATAGGAGACATATGTAACGTGAATGAGAAAACAAAAAAAAAATGTTCCCGTCAATGTAAAATAAAAAATTGATACCATTCGCAATATTTAAAAAAAGGTACCAAATTAACTTAAAAATATATATAAAGTTTTGGATTATTGGTTTTGTAATGGAGGAATATGGAACCATTTTATTATATTATCTTCATAGGTGTGTACTAGATTGATAAGTGTGAACTGCCCAAGAAAACCGAACTCAACTATATAATTGTTGAGTTGTATATTAGTTTTCTATTCGGTCTCATTGCCTTGTAATCTTGTATTTCTTTTCTTCTTCTCCAACCTGGTTTTGGTTATCAATGGTAGACTTCTGTGATACATGAATTTGCAAGTCAAGGATCAATATATAGCGTACCTTTTCCCTTTTATTTATAATATAAACGATAAAATAAAATTATATTAATATTGCCAGTAGCATTGCATTATGTAATGCTCATGCCATAATCAAAATTAACACTAAATTATTGTATATTGACTAATCTTCACTTCTCTTAATTTTTCATATTTTATAACTTCCATTTATTATTGTTGTTGCCTCAATTCTAACAACAATAGAAGAATGAACACAAACGATCAAGAACTTGAAAGATTCTTTCAGAAAATCTCCACCGACTTGAGCGTCGAAGATTCCTTTGAGGAGCAGCTTGACCCATTGTGTTTTGTGCTCGTAGGTTTCTAGGTGTCGTTCAAGTTCTGATCATTCGTGGTCATTCTTCTATTGTTGATAGAATTGATTTAACAACAGTCACTTTAATTTTCAAATAAATTTTAAACAATTCTTATAAGAACAACAAATATATATGTAAAACATCTGTTAAATAGGTGGATGTTTAGTGAACAAAAAAGGGCGATTGGCCCCCACAAAAAAGCTAAATTTAGAATTATGTTTTAAAATTAATTTTAATTAGTATATTTTATTTTGTATCTAGATAAAATTTTATGTGAATCTATCCTTCAAAATTAGTACTTGAAATATCCGTCATTTGTATAAGACATTTTTCTACAAACGCAATTGATTAAGCTAGACGAAAATACATTCATCACATGATTAGGGCAAGAGTTGGAAGAGAATTGTTTGCCATGTCCACATGGTTGGCAAATTAAAGATCTATATAATATGTGATCTATGCCACAAATATGACAAAAACGCTTTGGTCCAAACAAGGCCTTGTATTATATTTATTTTCAAACTCAAAATTAAATGTAATGTTAATATTTTTTAAATGTGAAGCACAAAACCAACCTGATAAAGCCTCGTTCTGACACAGGGCAATGGACATGGATGAAGTTTGGTGATCAGGAATTTTCTGTCTTCATTCCCGACAAAGTTGTTTCTCTTCACATTTTCAAATCAATTTACTATTTAGTTGAATTTATGATTTCATTAATCCTACAAGTGATGCCACAAGAAAATACATTTAACAATAAGTTTATATATTCTTATTCAGATAAATAGTACTAATAATTTTATTAATCTAATCCACAAAGAAATGAATTAGGAAAATGGGAAAAATTTAATGGTATAATAAGAGTCTTCTCCAACACAAAAAAATTAATAGTTGAAAATCTAATAAGAACTAATATATGAAAAATAAAATTTAGGTTTTTCGTCTCTGCATTCCAATCTCATAACCAAAATATCTGTAAATTTTCTTCCTCATAACCAGAATATTTGTAAATTCCCTTCCTCATAACCAAAATATTCACAAATTTTCTTACATATCAAATACTTGTATAGTTGTATGTCGGTTTTTTTTTTCAAATGAATATTTTCTTTTGGTCCATTGAGGCTCAACAATCTGATGCGTTACCAATCTGAAACCTTCCTTTTGAGTCTTTCACTCACTCACCACTATACCTGATGTGTCATGGGTCGAGACTCACTAAAGCCCACCAAGGTCCTTGAGGCCCAATGCACCGAAAGCCCGCGTTCAAAAGTCAAGCCTACAAGAGAAAGACCCACGTTCTAGAAAAATCCTTCAAAACACATTTATCTGTGACTTCAAAAAGATAAACAAGTACGTTCTCATCAATACTTATTTAAATAAGAGAGAATCAGGGAAAATATGAGGTTATCATCTCCTGATGACTAAAAAATACGTGAAAATATTCCTGGAGGTTGTAACAGACTACATTATGTCATCTATAAATAGTTCTTTCTACATCAGAAAAAAAGTACGCTTTATTTACCTACAACTACTTGCTAATACTCGGCCAAAACTCCTCCAAAAATCTTTCATTAACTTGAGCGTCAGAATACCATCGAGTGCACAACTTTCGACCTATGATTTTCATTGTTTTGCAGGGTTCGCAAGAGACTTGAAGACTGTTCAACTTCATTGTTGTTCAAGGTAACAACAATACCAAACATCTGCTTTTTTTTGTGAATGAACGTTGATTGTTAGTAAATAAGAGAATAATCATTTTTGAATTAAATTATCATCAGTCTGATTTAAAATAATAAATATCTGTCCTTGAGCTCAAAATAAAGTAATTTCTGTCCTTTCAAGATAAAATTTGCTTAAAGATTTTTTTTTTCTTATTGTAAATAATATTAAGATAGAAATTAATTACGTAACATGCAATATCATACCACTACCATCTTAGTCACTAGAGATTAGCTGAGAATGATGGCAATTTCACCAAAAACATTTGTAATTAATTATTTGCTGAATCCAGCTGTTGGAATTGAGAGTAGTATACACGTGTAGTGTACAACCGGGCAATGAAAAGTGCTTAAATTAATTTTAAAATGTATTATTCCATCTTCTTTTTTTGGAAAAAAATTCTTATTCTCCCTAATAATAATTTGATTAGCACTAAATTTCAAGGAGTATAACCAGACAAAGCTACTGAATATAAAAATAACCCCGTTTACGACAAAGCTTTTCAATTAAAAAAATGTTCTTATTTTAAGGTTCTCTTCTTAATACATTGTATCTAGTTACTTGACTATAATGTTGTGGTTGTATATGTTATCGCCATTCAATATTAGTAAGTATTCTCTAATGGCTGCTTAATCACTTGGTTAATTAATGTTAGTGATTTCATATCTCTTTCATATGCACCTTGTGGTTCAAGTCATTATGAAATCTAATTAAGACTTTAATGAATCTTAATTAACCGTACTTTGTCAAAGATTTTCTAGTTACTCGTATGTGATCTTGTTTCGAAAAAGACTTATTTTACATTCTCTCTTTTTTTGTGTGTTTTTTTGGAGTTAAAAATATTTATTTTATACTGTTTGTCAAATTACGGTAAGTTAATCATAAGCTATATATACATATAGCACAAAGAACAATATTGTTATTTTTAAAATATATTACTTCCTCTATTCGTATAAAATTTTCTATAAGTTGAATTATATAAATTAAATAAACATTCATTTTAAAATTGGACTCTACCACAAAAGTACCTCATAGAAGAATATTGTCACTAATTTTTAAGCACAAAAAACCCTGTAAACTTAAGCAGTTACCATATCGTTATTTTAAAAACGTATTAGTACTCCCCATTCTCATAAAATCTATAGTTAAGTAGATCAATTATATAAATTAATAAAAATTCATTTCGTGGTCAACCCTAGCCTACACAAACATGCCGTTGGAGATTCAAAAGTGAAGTAAACCCAAGAAATCATGACTTTCTTCTTCATCTAGAAAAGAAGAATAAAACTATAGGGCAAATATTTATATATGCAACCTAATTATAGGGGTATTATGGTCATTAAGTGAAATTAGTTTTGAAGAACGGTCCAAAAAAGTCCCCCTTACCCTCATAACGGGTAACGACTTTACCTGTCGACCCAATCGTGTGAATTCGTGAACTTCATAGATAAATAAACATAGTTAATTAGAACTCAAAATTTATTATTGATACAAAAAAGGATATTGTTTAGCATAAGCAAAGAAAATAATTAGTTTTTTAAATAATTGTTAATATTATCTTAAGAATCTCATCTTGTTATCACTTTTGCTGCTTTGAATTAACAAATGAGATGGTATACGTAAAATATTATAATATTCTGCCCACAGATTAACTCATAAGTTAACTTTTTTTATATATAAGTTATTTTATTTACTTCCATTAAAATTAAACTCATAAATTCTTAACCTTTGTTTGAATGTATTAATAAAGAAGAAAAAAGAAAAGAAATTAGAATTCTCTTCTCAAGAGAATTTGATAGAAGAGAAGTTAAATTTTTCTCCTCTTGTTTGGTTGTTTCAATTAAATTATAAAAGAAATGTAATTTCTCTCCTAACAAAAAGACTATTTTGCCCGTAATGATATCATTTTAACTTTCTATTTTTGAAAGAGAAAATTGTCATTTTGTTGGTAATTCCTTCCATTTCCCTCTTTTCTCTCTAATTTGGAGAGAAATCTGTCAATGTAAAAAGGGAATTGATTTCTCTCTCTTTTAATTATTTCTTCTTATCTTCTCTATCATTTTAGTAACCTAATAACAGAAGTGAATGGAAATCAAATATCATTTATTTTCTTTTCCATTCAATTCTCTCAAATCAAATAGAGATTTAGTGCTGGAGTTTATTACCATAAGTTAACCTTTTTTTTTTTAGCTTTTTTTTGATAGCTTATTACCCATGAACTCATAAATTAGCCTTTTAATACAATTTCTTTTGGATTGTCACTAATAAAATTTATCTATTGTTTCCTTATATAATGATATTTGATTTTCATATGTACAAAATAACATTTAATATATCATTTAATTTTATGAAAACACGATATCATCATTGTTTTTTATGTATTGTGTAATTCATTCACTAATAATTTATTGAGAATAACCGCGAATATATAATACAATCATTTCATGAAAATATATAAAAAAAGGGTAAAACAAACTATTCCCATATAAAGACTAGAAAAAAAGTCCAAATTGAGAGTTAAAAAGAAAATAGAAAAGTCAGTATCAAAAGAGGGGAACGGAAGAAGAAATGAGTATAGATAAGGAGGAGCCAAAAAAGGGGGTTGTCACGTAGTGGACGGAGCACATGGCGATTAGGTGCAAGTCATGTGGGGGACTTGCGAGAGTTGACACGTAAGACACACTCACGTGTGATGCTTGCCCCTCACCGTACGACACTTGGGCTGGAACATGCCAATTCTTCTCCTTCTTCCGCATCCGCCATTGCTAGCTTGCACGCCCCTCATGAGCCTATTACTTCTGACTCTCTTCGGTGCTCAACTATGTGTTTGTTTCACAGTTGTTTGGTTAGTCTCATTTGTTATTGTCTTATTAATCATGATGATGATGGTTCTTTCTTTAATTTTTTACCATCACAAGGATCAAATTCGTTTTCTTTTATCTCAAATAAGAGGAGAACAGATGGAGTGACCGACAATAGTATATTCTTGTTGGATGTTACGATATCAGTTCCGCCTCTGTTACATAATATTCGAAAATGCATAGTTGTGCTTAGTGGTAGTTAAGTATTGTCACTACAATACCACTATTGAAGATAGTGGAAGGGAGTCGAACTAGGGGTGCTTTGGACTCAATTTATAAAACATCAAGAATGTTCATTCCAAGGATCGAACCTAGGTGCACAATAAGGCTCCAAGACCCTTATCGATAGACTACCACTCACAATAGTCAAGAATTAAACTCGTTATCTTTTAGTTTAAAGATGACTCTAATACAAATAGTGTATTTTTATAAATCACCTAGCATCTTGGGAGTAATATCTTCTCTCTACCAAATTTTAAAACTTCTTCTTATTCATAATTTGAATTCCAGATCTCTTATAAAAACAAAAATGAGTTTTTACCATTCGATTATAGCTAGAAAAAGCAGTTTTACCATTCCACTATAACTACCGACAGTCGTAAGAAATAATGTAATACAAGAAGTCAAAATAATATGGTCTCTTAGACTTGGCTTAACAATGAAGAGCCAAGTGGCAGAGAAAATTTTGTTGTCCGTAAAAGTTTTACTCAGAAAAAGTTGAATTAAGTGGAAATTAAGAAGTCTTCCAACGTCAATTTTTCCGTAGTGTGGAACAACAATGTACAGTTTTTAGTACGTGAGAAAGGAGGTCAATATGACTAACGTTAATTTTACTTACTTAGCCGGACTTTGGTGTAATAAATAGTTGGGTCAATATTTGATGTGAGGGTTTAGAGCACATACTGAGAACAATCTTTTCCTAATACATAATAGGTTCGACAAGGATGCATCTAATTCGGCATTTTTGGGTATTTTTCAACCAATTTTTTGAAAAAAAATATAGATATAATTAACTAATCTTTCGTTTGTGTACTGGAACTCATTAATTTATCATTAGAATTTTTCGTCAAATAATAATGCAGTATTAATGGCATTAACGACGTGACATGCGTGATCAACATCTTCTATTTTTTTCCCCAATTCTAGTCGAACTTTTTTAAAGAATTAGCCTTATGTATACATGTATTGCACATTATTGAAAGCTCATAAAAATAAAAAAAATATTATGTAATAAAAAACTTAATAAAATATATTTTGAATATATTTTCTTGCGTTGTAATAAAATATATTCTGAATATATTTTTTAGATATAAAATAAAATATTACAACTATAGATATCTACAGTAAAAGTTTGCTAAGAGTATATGGACTTAATAAATTTGCTTCAAAAACATTCTAATGCACTTCTATTTTCCCTATGTTTAGGTAATTTTTTTTAATAGAATGTTATATTCGGATAGCAGAACGCAAAACATTGTTTTTATATTATAAAAAAACTACAAGTATTTAATTATTAAATATGTAATTAATATAAAATATAAGTTTCTAAAAGATATGTTAATTTTTTAATTTATATTAATTATTAATTTATATCAATCTATAATTTAATTTTATTGTTTATCTAATTTACAAAAATCACACACTAATATGTTAAACAGTGATTGTCACGTAATAAAACTCTAATGCTTAACAAAACATTTGGATTCAATTACAAAACATCGAGCATAACTCTAATTGATTTTCAAGGGCATGTAACAAAAGGATATATTAATAATTATTGAAAAAAATAAGAAAATAATAATTTAAAAAAGTTTTCCCCGTACATTTATATATATTATGATTATATGTAACTCAATTTTCAATTCTAACCCAAAGTTTCATGTTTTATAATTTTTAAATCAGCTTTATAACTAATATTATTCGAAAACTACTACAAAATTAAAATTATTTTATAGTTAATTACTATGTGCGAAACATAGTAGAAAAATATTTAATATAAACTAGTGTAAAAATGCATTCAAATCACCAAAAAGATGTGTTATGTAATGTCTTTCTGTCTTTTTCCGTCTCATATGTGGATCATAATAAATTAAAATAATTGAATTTAAATCACTCTTTAAATTATTATATAATATCATCTATAATTTACCAATAACTCAAATAATAATTAAATTAAATTATTTCTATCTATTCCCGAAAGGATTGTTTCTCTGTGTGTTCTTAATTGAAAAGGTCAATATGATTTTAAGGATCTTTCCTTTTTTTCCTCACAATCCTCCGGAATTTAGCTCTTCTAAATATTATTGCTTCATCCCTTTATTTTCCATTTGTTGAGTCTCTATTATCGTTTACTTCCATTGTGTGCTACAACCCCTTCTATGCTGTATTCACAATATTACTGTTTCTACTCTAGCTAGTCCTCTTCAGTCTTCCCCATTTTTATCATGTACTATCCATTTTATTCTTAAAATTTGACGGAATTCCACTCATGTCATTAATTCGATTGACTGATTCGATAGTCAATTCAACGATATATAGGTGTAAACGAAAAAAATTTCAATTTTGGTCAAAGAAAATAAATATCGCATGTTAATTTTGCGTACATTCGACTGATATATTGCATATATAATTAATTGTGTTTAATTAACAGATGCTAGTTAAATTTTTTTCATCATCTAATTTATCATTTTTTTTATATATCTAATTAATTCAAATTAAAGTTCATTAGCAAGGTTCTTACCGACGAAAACCCTCTATGGAAATTTAAAGTTATTCTGCACATGTTTTAGGCTTAAATTTAGGGCTTATTAAGAAAAAAGAAGTTTGTACGTACCAACTCTCGGTAATTTAATTTTACTATTTGTTATCTAATTTACCAAAAACAAAAGAACCCGTAATGAATAATTTGATAGTTATAAGCTTTAAATTATGATAAACACAGACTCTTGTATTATTGTTAATCAACGAGCACATGTAATCTAGTCTTATGAAAATAAATTCAGAAAATTAGACATGCAAACATACAAATCAATACTTCTTCCTCATTCAAAGGCAAAGTTCAAAATTGACGACCTTCGAGAGCCTTTAAGCATGCATGCAATGGACTGCAACAGTTACTATCGGAGATTTTAATTAGAGAAATATAGTAACAATATAGGTTGCAGTATTGTACTTAGCTAAATATATATAATTGTATGGAGGTCTCCGTAAGGAACGTATATTGTTGACACAGTCGCTGCTTCCAAATTGCTGTGGTCTTCCATTAATAAATATTGCTTCTGAACTTCTTATCGATATGAATACAGCAGCAATAAATGCAGAGTTATATTTCATTACTTCAAGTAGGGCTATCAATTTTTAGCACGATAACACAATTTGTGAATACACAATTATGACACGATAAGAATGACATGAATTTAATTTTTGTTATGTTTATGTCATGTATAATAATGTGTGATATGTAAATAGCATAATACAATTACGATACATCTAACACGAATTGACACCTCTAACTTCAAGCATCGGCGGCGACGTGTAACGTGCTTTGTCCTCTTTTCCAATAAGACGTGATCACTTCATTAATTTATGAAATCACGTTCTACAACTATACATAGACTCAAATGTTTTGACAAATATATGATCCTTTGGAGGTCATGGACCGACACTATGTTAACAAGGGTGGCATTATTTGGGGTGTTGGATTTTGGTAGATTAGGCGGTAAATAAAAGAAGTAGATTGTAAAATGATAAATTGTATAATAAAAAAGTAAAAAAAAAACTAACCCATCTTTTTACAATATAATAAATGTAATATGCTATAATACTATGTTGTAAACCAAAGATGCTCGTGTAGTGGGTGTACTCTTGTTGACATGTTTTTTCTTCTTATGACTAGCATAATGATCAAACTAGAACAACATATTTATGTTTGATTCAGTTTAATCTATTAATTGTTTGGATTTAACTAACAAGGTGTTGGCTCAATAAAATTCAGCTTTTCTCAAATGTTTTTTTCTTTATATTTTTAAGACGGAGCCATTTGTTTTAGTTCAAATTGGTTCAAAGTTAAGAGTTTACGGGATATGTGAAATCCTGTCCTAACTTTTCAAAACCTACAGATGTATAAACAAGAGATTAAAGTTTAATCACTTTTAGTGGAAACAAGGTCAAATTGAGTTTGTTTATTATAGGCATACTCCAATATAACTGTAAAAAGTGGCATCATTACTGATGATGAGTAAAAATCATAGGATTCTCTTATAAATATATATAAGAATCAAAACCCACAAAAACAAAATCCTAACCTCATCAATTATTGATAAAAAGTACATTTCATTTTCAACACACATTTGACTAATCATAGAAAGAACAAATAAATGGTAGGTTATGTTGGATACTTCGGTTTGACTGAATTGCAAGTAAAAGCAAGTTGCAAAGGTTTGAACAGAGCACGTAAAGATCGACCTTTTTTTTGGTGGTGTTGGAGAGTCACTAAACAACGTTGAGGCATGTCTACATTAAGGCATTAATGGTGTAGGGATTTTGGTGGATAAGTAGGTGTGTGACGGCAAATATAAAAAGCAGAGCAAATTAAAGCTTTTGGTGCTTTATTCTTCTTTTTTTCACCCCCTCCAATTGTAATTATCTATATGTGTATGAAAAGTAATAGTAGATATTCTTGACCAAGGCACTGCGATGATATAGATTCTGTGGGGTTTCAAAGCATCTCCTTAAAGTTTTTGGATCCCACACCACATATATTATTAGTGTTCGTCGGATGAACTACGGTTTTGGTTCGGCATTTCGTTGAATATATAGTAACACTAACACCTTATAAGTGTAATACTCCGGATAATTTTTATAATTATTTTGAGATAAGTATATTTGGAGTAATTATTTTGAATAATTATTGGTGGATAATTAGTTTTGGGAATATTTATTTTTGGATAATTATTTGTGGAATAATTATTTTTAATAAATTTGGGTAAAAATGTGAAATAATATTTTTTGGTGTTAATATGATTTTTGAGGTATATTGGGTAATTAAATTAAGTGGAAATTGGTTGGAATTGAAAAAA
>CAODLS011561222.1:0-16331 GCA_948243855.1 Flueggea neowawraea
GATGCTTGGGACGTCATCCAAACTAGTAATGAACTTCTTGAGCCGAACAACTTTCTTTGCAACGTCTGATGTAGCTATGTACTCAGACTATACAGTAGAATCGATCATGGTGTCCTGCTTGAAGTTTTCCAGCTAACTGCACCTTCATTCAGACAAAACATATAGCTATATTGCGATTGAAAATCATCATGGTCAGACTGAAATTAGTATCAGTGTAACCATTTTGTACTAGTTCGCCTTCTTATTTGCCAAAGACCAAGAAAACATCCTTAGTTTTTCTCAAGTATTTGAGGATATTCTTGACTGTGGTCCAACAACTTTCACCTGGATCAGACTGGAATCTACTAGTCATACTTAAAGGATAAGTGACATCATGACATGTATAAAGCATGGCATACATGATGGATCCAATAGTAGAATGTTAGTTTTGGTACTCTAGTCCAATCATTTATGTATATTGTCATTTGATTTATCATTTAATAAAGAGACATTTAATTTCATATCTATGAAATATGTTTTATGTTGATAAAATATCCATGAATAGTTTACTCTTCGTTATGTCATCAAGTACTTGACTTGATAGTAAAATCCTAAGGTTAAAAGAATACTATTCTAAATGTCCATAATCGATTATTACAATGGGAATAATAATAAATTAAGATTAGTATGTTGCTAAGTGGATAATCACGTTTTATTGATTATGGATGCAAAGACATCACTTAGAACATAGATACGTGTTAGGGAACACATATTAGACTGGCCCGCTATGAAAGCACTTCATTGATTAATGTCACAAGTAGCTTTCATGCAATGTTGATTTTGAGTCATCTGACTGAAACTCACTATCGACTCCTAAATGATGAATCACATGTTTTAACTTAGTCAAACATTATCCATAATAGGATAATTATAAAGACTGTGATTGGATATATCATGAATCATGTAGAGAAGTGATAGTGAGAGGGACAAATTTGTTCCTCTTGATGAGTGGGATTGACGAAATGTATGCATAATCAAATGAATTGATAAAAGGGTTTATCATTGTCATTTGTTATATCAGTCTAATGAAATAAAAGAACCACAAATAGTCGTTAAGGATAGGACATAGATTCAAAAGGATTCACAAGATGTTGTAGAGCCTTAATCTGTAACATAATGCCCAAGAAGATTTGATAGGATTCGTCACGAGCCTGAGAGATATGGATTTCTCATAACTAATGATAAAAATTGTTCTTGTAGAACATAACGAGCCTACAACCTACCAAGAGGCAATTGTAGATTCAAATTCTATTAAATGGCATGAAGCCATGAATTCATAAATGCAATCCATGTATGATAACCAAGTTTGGAACTAGGTAGATCCACCTGATGGAGCCAAGATCATTGATTGTAAATGGATTTACAAGATAAAAGCCGATGGGATCTTCAAAGCAAGACTTATTACAAAAGGTTTTAAACAAACTTATGGTATTGACTATGATGAAACCTTTTCACTAGTCGTTATGGTTAAATCTATTAGAATTCTTCTTGCCGTTGCAGCATATTATGACTATGAGATATGACAAATGGATGTCAAAATTGCTTTCCTAAATGGAAACCTCCTTGAGGATGTGTACATGACACAACCAGAAGGTTTTTTCGATCGTAAAAGTCCTGGTAAGGTATGCAAGATTCAACGATCCATTTATGGATTGAAGCAAGCATCCTGAAGTTGGAATCTTCATTTTGATGAGGCTGTCAAATAGTTTGGATTCATCAAGAATGAAGATGAGCCTTGTGTTTACAATAAGGTTAGTTGGAGTATGATAGTTTCGTAGTGTTGTATGTTGACGACATCTTAATCATTGGAAATGACTTTCCAACCTTGCAGAGTGTCAAGACTTGGTTAGGAAAGTGTTTCGCAATGAAAGACTTAGGTGAAGCCTTACATATCCTAGGGATACAAATCTATAGAGATAGATCCAACTGGCTAATTGGCCTAATTCAAAGTGTGTACATTGATAAAGTGCTAAATAGGTTTAGCATGCTAAATTCCAAGAAAAGAATGATTCCTATAGTTCTTGGAAAAACATTAAACAAAGCTGGTTGTCCTACAACAAGGCAAGCCAGAGATTACATGAGTAGGATTTCATATGCTTCAACTATTGAATCCATCATGTATGCCATATTTTGTACATGCCCTGATGTCACTTATGCTCTAAGCATGACTAATAGGTTCTAGTCCGATCCAGGTGAAAGTCACTGGACCGCATCCAAGAATATCCTCAAGTACTTGAGAAGAACTAAGGATGTTTTCTTGGTCTATGGAGGACAAGAAGGTGAACTAGCCCTGAATGATTATAATGATGCTAGATTTCAGTTTTATCATGATGATTTCAGATCACAATCAGGTTATATGTGTTGTCTGAATGGAGGTGCAGTTAGTTGGAGATGCTTTAAGCAAGACATCAGACACTGCAAAGGAAGTTGTTTGGCTCAAGAAGTTCATTATTGGTTTGGATGTCGTCCTAAGCATTGTAAACCTAGTAGACTTATATTGTGACAACAATGGGCTATTGCTCAAGCCAAAGAGCCCAGATCACATCGAAGAACCAAACACATACTTAAACGTTTCCACCTAGTTCGAGAGATAGTCGAAAGGAGATATGTCAAGATATGCAAAGTTGACACCAATGACAATGTAGCGGATCCTTTGATAAAGGCTCTCCGAGAACCGAAACATGAAAGACACATCAGGTCTTTAGGTATTAGGTTTGTCCCTGATTGGGACTAATGCAAGTGGGAGATTATTAGTTTTGGTGCTCTAGTCCAATCATTTATGTACGTTGTCATTTGATTTATCATTTAATAAAGATAAATTTCATTTCATATCTATGAAATATGTTTTATGTTAATAAAATATCCATGAATAGTTCATTCTTCCTTATGTCAGTAAGTACGTGACTTGATAGTAAAATTCTAAGGTTAAAAGAATACTATTCTAAATGTCCCTACTCGATTATTACCATGTGAATGATAATAAATTAAGATTAGTATGTTTTTAAGTGGATAATCACGTTTTACTGATTATGGATATAAAGACATCACTTAGAACATAGATACGTGTTAGGGAACATGTATTGGACTGGCCCGCTATGAAAACACTTCATGGATTAATGCCACAAGTAGCTTTCATGCAGTGCTGATTTTGAGTCATCTAACTGAAAATCACTATCGACTCCTACATGATGAATCACATGTTTTAACTTAGTCAACCGTTATCCATAACAGGATAATTATAAAGGCTATGATTGGATATGTCATGAATCATGTAGAGGAGTGATAGTGAGATTGAAAAATTTGTTTATCTTATAAAGAGTGATATCTTTAGGCCACTTGATTGGTGGGATTGATGAAATGTATGCATACTCAAATAAATTGATAAAAGGGTTTATCAATGTCATTTGTTATATTAATCTACTTGGGATCAAGAAATGTATTAAGCATATAAGGTTGACATATGACTATGCCATATGCTTAATCTAGATATCGTGAGATAAAAGAACGAAATATCAAACTGTGAAAGGTAAAATCGAATCTCTGACATCCACTCGATTTTGGGTTGTCATAATGTATTGCTAGATACCGCTTATGGATTTTGGGCCAAAGTTTTGGGACAAACATTCATTACCATTTTCGAGTGGGCTTATTGGCTCACACACTAAAGCGAGTTGGATCAGATCACAAATATTCTCTCTTTTGGTAATTGAATTATAATGATTAATTTGATTAATCATTAATAATTCGGCTTTGATGATTTAAGTCTTAAATATGGTATAAGACATAATCCATTATTGTAATGAGCTTTTAATAGGTTTGTGTGCCGAATTTTGCCTAGAGTTTATTAATGTTATTGAGATTTTAATTATATGATTCATTATTATTGAATAAATCACTCTCCTATTAATCTACATTGGCCGAAATTATTTCACACATAATAACATACCCAAACATTCTTAATCTTAATAATTAGTGATTTATACTAAAAGTACATTACATTAATGGATTAAGTCTTATATTATATTTAAGACTTAAATCATCAAACCCGAATTATTTTTGGTTAATAAAATTAATTATTTTAACAATTTAATTAACAAAGAGATAATATTTGTGATCCGATCCAACTCGCTTTAGTGTGTGACCCAATAGGTCCACTCGAAATTGGCAATGGAGCTTGTCCCAAAACTTAGGCCCAATGTCCATAAGCGGTATCTAGTAATACATTATGACAACCTAAATTCAAGTGGATGTCAGTGATCCAAGTGAACATTTCATAGTTCGATATTTAGTCCTTTTGTCTTACGATATCTAGATTAAGCATAGGCATGGATAAATGCCAACATTATATTGCTTAATATGTTTTTTGATCCCAAGTAGATTGATATAACAAATGACATTGATAAACCCTTTTACCAATTCATTTGAGTATGTATACATTCCATTAATACTACTCATCAAGTGACCTAAAGATATCACTCTTCATAAGAGGAGCAAATTCGTCACTCTCACAATCACACCTGTACAAGATTCATGACATATCCAATCATAGCCTTTATAGTTACTCTAGTATAGATAATGTTTGACTAAGTTAAAGCATGTGATTCCTCAAGTAGGAGTCGATGGTCAGTTTAGGTCAAATGACTCAAATATCATCACTGCATGAAAGCTATTTGTGGCAATGATCCATAAAGTGCTTTCATAGCGGGCCGATCCAATACATGTTCTTTAACACATATCTATGTTCTAAGTGATCTCTTACATCCATAATTAGTAAAACATAATGGATAATATCTTTTTACGAGGTAAACATTCACAACTCCTTCTTTGTTGTATGTATTGGTTGTTTGCATGGATCTTGGCATTTGATAATGTGTAACTGCTGCATTTTCCATACACTATATCCAACAACAATAATATGTTCAAAACATATTTAACCTATTAAGAATTAACTTATATTAAAAGCCCATTACATTAATGGATAATATCTTATATCATATATAAGATAGAAATCATAAAATCCTGAATTATTATTAATTAATTAAATTAATTATCTTAATAATTCAATTACTACAAGAGAGAATATTTGTGAGTCGATCCAACTCGTTTTAATGTATGACCCAATAGGCCCACTCGAGTCTGGCAATGGGCCTTGTCTCAATACTTGGGCTCATAATCCATATGAGGTATCTAGTAAGGGCCAACTACATATACACTCTCCTTAGAATGATAATTTTTGAATTCACGCCGCCAACTTTCCATATTTTGACAAATTTTTCAAAATTAGAAGCGCTACTGCACCAAATGTTTGAAAATTACATGTGCCACTGAACCAATTTTTAAAAATTACATTTTTACATTGTATTTTGAATACTATTTACATTTTGTTTATATTTGTTTACATTTTTTATATGTAAACATATATAAAACAACATATAAACAAATATAAACTTATATAAACAAGTATAAACAAATACAAACAACAGTCTGTGAATTTAAAAATTATATCCGTGAATGTAACAATTACAACCACGCTGACAAAAATACTATAAAGTGTATCTATAATAAACATACTCAGTCCGTACTAGGCAAATTTTGCAAAGCTTTTGTAGTGTATAACACAATTATCACATCTAGTAATACATTATGACAACCCAAAATCGAGTGGATGTCGGAGATGCCTGTTTAACCTTTCACAGTTTAATATTTAGTCCTTTTGTCTCATGATATCTAGATTAAGCATAATGCATGGTTACATCTCAATCTTATATGCTTAATACGTTTCTTAATCCCAAGTAGATTGATATAACAAATGAAATTGATAATCCCTTTATCAATTCATTTGAGTATGCATACATTCTATCAATCATACTTATCAAGTGGCCTAGAGATGTCACTCTTAATAAGAGGAACAAATTTATCACTCTCACTATCACTCCTCTACAAGATTCATGACACACCCAATCATAGCCATTATAGTTACCCTGTTACTGATAATATTTGACTAAGTTAAAGTGTGTGATTCCTCATGTATGAGTCGATGAAGAGGTTCAGTCAGAGGACTCGAATATCGTCACTGCATGAAAGCTACTTGTGACAACAATCCATGAAGTGCTTTTATAGCTGGCTAGTCCAACACATGTTCCCTAACATGTACCTATGTTCTAAGTGATGTCTCACATCCATAATCGATTAAGGACATTTAGAATAGTATTCTTTTAATCTTAGGGTTTTACTATTAAGTCAAACTTGATGACATGAGAAAGAATAAACTATTCATAGATGTTTTATCTTTATAAAACATATTATTATATTTCATAAATATGAAATGAAATGATTCTTTATTAAATGATAAATCAAATGACAATGTACATGTATGATTGAACTAGGGCACCAAAAACTAACATGTACTAATTTTCATTGGTCAAAAGAACGTGGTCAACACGCAATCAACTTTCTGATGTGTGGTCAATACGAATCAAACTGTGGTATTTGTGAATGTTTTATTCCGTGTTGGTATTTTTGGCATGTTTTTGATATGTCGTTGTATTTATAAATGTTTTTTTGGTCTATTTGTGTGCTTATCCTTATTATATATAGCCATAAAGTGAAGTGAGTATTTAATAGAATATTATCATAAAAAATACTACTACTTTTATATTAGGATTATGCATATTTTAGAGGAAATTACACACCTTGTCTTTTTTCACATTTAAATTTCTGTAAGAAAATAACATGTATTATAATATCTATAATACAACAGTGGGACTTATAATTTCGCTAATACCATACTATTTATACCTTTTTTTTTTAATTTCTCTCTTTTCACACCCCTTCTCTATCTCGTCTAACTTCTCTCTCTTTCTCTTTTCCAACTCTCACTTCTCACTTTTCTTCCTCTTTCGCCTTTGCCACTGCCGCCACCACCCTCCTATTTTCCTCCTTTCTCCTTCTTGCCCCTCCTCCCTCCTTCCTTTCTACCCGCCTAGCAAGTATGTGAAATCGATAGTTGTTCTTCATTGTAGCCACGTACGCTTAAGGTATGTGAGAGAGCGAGAGCGACTGATGAAGAAAGAAAGCGATAGGGAGGGAAACTGATGCTGAGAGAGAGAAAGGGAGCAAGAGCGAGAGAGCAACTAAGAGAGAGAGGGTGACACACAGGCTGCGACAGAGAGAGGTGGTAGTGGAAGGGGAGGTTGCTAGGGTTTCAAAACCCTAGCTGCAATCCCATGAAAGAGATAGTATTTTTTTTTAAAAAAAATTTAAGAGTCCCTAAATTTGGATTGTACTTGTTTTGTACTCGCTTTTTTCTCTTTTTGTTCCTATTTTTACTCGTTTGTACTCATAATTTTACCAAATAATAAAGAAAAAATTGAAATATTTTTGAAAATTTTGTTTGAATTGTACTCATTTGTTGGTGTGTGTTCTCGTTTTGTTCTCATTTTGTTGTTGTACTTGTTTTGCTATTGTTTTGTGTTCATTTTCACTGGTCAAAAAGTGTGGTCAACATGGTCAATTTTCTGACGTGTGGTCAACACGCAGTCAAATTAAGACATTTTTTGACATGTGTGTTCTATATTTGTATTTTAATTTTTTTAATTGAATGTTTTTGTGTTTTCCCCAAATTTTTGGTTAATTTAATTAATTATACTATAATCTTGAAGTAAAATCATTTTGCTATTATTCACTTAAAATATATTATATACAAACAACATATATAAAAAAAATAAAGGTTTAATACTTAAAAACCCTCTAAACTTGTTTATTTTTTTAATTTCTCTTGAACTTTGCAAGGTAATTAAATAATTTATAAACTTTTTAGGGGTAATTAACTACCCTCTAAACTTGCAGAAAATGTAATTCTTAAGAATTCATGTGTTTGAAATGGCAATTTTTAGAAAATAAAAATAAAAAAATTGTCATGTCAACATATAAGTCTTTTAAAAATTCGTTTACAAAAGTTTAACGGATAATTAATCACTATGCAAATTAATTAAACAATGTGCTAGAATTGCAAAAGTGTTAGTGTAAGCCCTAGCCCTAAATGCATTGTATCCAGATATATATATATATATATATTATGAGGTATTGTTTTATCTCATTATTATTCCTGTGCATGCTTAATTTGATAAAAATCCATAAATAGTGATTCTGCTTAAGTTATCAAATATGTGATTTGGATAGTAAAACCTTGAAGTATAAAAGAATACTACTCTAAATATTCCTAGTTGATTATTGTCGTGGGAATGACAATGAACCAAGACTAGTATGTACTCTGTGAGATGATCATGTTTTACTGGTCATAGGATATGAGATATCAATCAGAGAACATAGAACATGTTAGAGAACATTGCTTTGGATTGATCCGCTTATGAGAATACCACATGGTTGAAAGCTCATAAGTATTTCTCATACAACGCTTATACTAGAGTCCATCGACCTGAAATCACTATGGATTCTTAGGTGATTTCTCATATACTTTGACGTACGCCTAACGTTATTTGTAATGAGTAACAAGTATGGGTATGATTGGGTATGCCATGAGTCATGCTAAGAAACATGAGTGAAGTGAAGGGATTGTCACTCACAAAGAGAGAGAAGATATCACCAGCCACTTGATTAGTGAAACTGAGTAGTGTGTGGCCGCACCTAAACAAAGTGATAAGTGTTATCATTTTTTTGACTTAGTCAGGATCACTTATAGATCAAAGAAATGTTTTAGCATAAATAAGGGTGACCGGGTTCCATGCCTTATGCTAATCATGATATCGAGAGGCAAAGAGTTGTATAAGGTTCTAATTAGGTTATGTTGATTCGTAATTAACATTTATTTCAATTTGGGTAATCATAACGTCTTGCTAGAGACCAATTATGATTTATGGGCTTTGAATTAATTTTGGGCCCATTGCCAATATTGAATGAACCTACAGGATTGCACATAATAAAGATCTGGGTTATGGCTTAAACTATCTTTCTTGTTAGGCCATTAATTTATGTTGATAAATAAAACATAAGGAGATGGGCTCATGGTAAATTTGACATACCCATTAGGCCAAAGAGGATTATGAATTCGGCCTAGTGAGATTTTTTAATTACATGGCTTAATTAAATAATTAAAAGGAAGGAAGAAGAGTTCTTGTTTAAGGAGAGTCCTTGTTCAAGAAGATTCTTTGTTCAAATCTCCTATCTTGTAGGAGAGGAGAGGCCAACCATATAGGGTGCACAACCTAGGGTTTTAATTAAGGAAACAAAATCTAGGGTTTGTGTAGTGGAGTGGGCGGCATACAAAGAGAGAAAACCTTAGGGTTTTTTCACACGACTTTTGCCCTCTCTCTTGCTTCTTCCTAGCTGAAACTTAATAGGAGAAAAGAAGAGAAATTAATTCTCTAACTTACTCTTGCTTTGGGGTTTGACATTGATTCAAAAAGAAGAGGAAGAAAAATGTTTTGGTTCCCCTTTGATAAGTCCGAATTTATTAGTGTAAGAAAGATAAGTTTTTGTGCTAACGCACCTAGCTTTGACCTATACAGATTTGTGTGAGAGAGAGAGTAGAGGGGAGTCATGTTTTGGCAGTCCCTAGGTCAATCACGTTCCACACTAGCTAAGGAGAAAGGGATCAAAGTTTTGATCAGGGCTCCTTTTGGTGTTGTTGAATTTCGGCCAGCAAAGTAAGATGTATTAAAATTCTGCACTTAATTTAAATTGATTATATTATCATACATGGATCCTGACGTGTTTTTTGTGTTTTTCTGCTATGTTTTAATGCTGATTAATCTCATAAGAAACCCAACAATGTTATCAGAGCGACTTGTCTATGTGTGTGTGTGTCTATATATATATATATATATATATATATATATATATATATATATATATTTATTTTTATTTACATATGATTTACTTCATTTATAAATATTTTTATAAATGTTTTAAATAAATAATTTGATAAGTCGGGTAGTATATCTGATCACAGAGGCTTGTGTGGGATGGATCGGGCTTCCACAGACGGTATGTCTCGTACGCCGGTCACGGGCCATACTATGGGTTGTGACAATAACTCTTTTATTACTAGATATTTTGACATCTCATCTCCCGACATTAAATCCCTTTCTATGCCCTAGACCCAAATCTATTTTGGTAGCCATGTTAAGTCTGACGATAACTAAAATATGGATACAACCATTATCCACCCTTGCCTACCTAAGGTGATCGAATGCACCCTATGGAGGTAGAAACTACACATCGATGAACAAAGGTTTCATAAGCATTGATTATGGAAGGCATTTTTCGACTTACTATTGTAGGGATTCAGGTTTGTTTGTTGGTTTGCATGGGATACAAAATAAACATTCAATCATGGTGTATATGCATCATATGTATATAAATATAGCATAATTTAAATGTGACATGACATAGCCCAATTCTAAGTTGATCTCACAAGCCAATGTGGAGTTTAAGGGTCAACCTAGGGTGGTCTTCATTCTTCATTGTAAAGAATGACATCCATCTTCATTTACATTCAAAATATAAATAAGATCTATTCTAACCTATTCTAAAATAAAATTGGCACACTCGCCAAATCCAAAATAAAATAAAAATTGAAATAGGCACAAGTCGCCATACCATTACAATGAATAATAACAATAATCCAATCACATTGGGCTAATTGGGACATGTCATGCACCATGCATATTGAATCATCATTCAAAAAATATCATTAGAATATATATGCACACAAAAATCATTCAACTAATCAAACATCTACATTGATTAAGCGTTGGATGTGTAAAGCGGTTTCGCAAGCTGGTTGCGAGGGAGGTTTGTAATTCACATTGCTCATGGAATGATATGCTAATTTTTAGACCTCAATTTGTATTCATCTCATTAATACTTGAATCTCATAATCAAATTATAATTCAGTCCATTATTTGTAATCTCATTACAAACCGTTCATACAAAACCCTAAATGACTTTCTAGATGATTCTTAACAACCTTTGCAAATTAATCATGCATATTCGGCCATTATAATAAAATTCTCAATTTTATATTGCTAAATTGAATCCTAATATACATCAATAATTTAAAAACAATATCAAAAAATAATAACAATGGCCGAATTCATCAAGCATCACAATTATATCGCATATAAAAGAAATCGCCTATGTTGATGGTGCAAGTGTCTCTGATACCACTGTTGGAATTCATAACTAAATATATGACATTCATAAGCATACATAGCAGCGAAAATAACAAAAATGTTAACCTAGAATTCCACCAAAGATCCATGCACATCAACATACATGATCAGGTTTAGCAATGTTTACCTTAAAATTGCTTCTATGGTTCGATCGAATGACAATGTTGGTGTAGCTTTAGTATAAAACTTGAGATCCTTTCTCTCACGTTGCCTTTGCGCGAAAATTTATAAAGGTATCCACACAAACGAACTCACTAGGATTGACAGAGTGTACTAGCACAAAGAATGTCTATTCTAAATCTCACAAATTTTCTTTTGTCTCTTTTCGTGCAAAGAATTCCATTAAGAAATTCGGCTCTCCATATGCACACATATATATAGAGTTGTGTGAAACCCTAGTTTAATTTTGCTAGGTTTCTTCTTACTTGTCCTACAAGTATAAGAACTCCACATCACACATGAATAAGGGCTCCTAAAAAATAGAAGTGTGCAGAATTTTTCTTAAAAATTAGGAGTATGGCCAAATTTTTACCTAGGGCTTTTAATTACATGATACATGGTCATTAAATAAATCACCCCCTTATTAATACATATGGTCTGAATTATTATGTCACACATAAGAATAAGCCCAAACATATTTAACTTAATAATAAGTGATTTATATTAAAAATTCCATTACATTAATGGATAATATCTTATATTATATTTATGCCATAAATCATAAAACTCTAAATTATTAATGATTAATCAAATTAATCAACTTAATAATTTAATTACCATAAGAGAGAATATTTGTGAACCAATTCAATTTGATCTTGTGTGTGACCCAATAGGCCCACTCAAAGATGACAATGGGCCTTGTCCCAACACATATGCCCATAGTCCATAAGCGGTATCTAGTAATACATTATGACAACCCAAAATTGAGTGGATGTCGAAGATCCGAGTTTAACCTTTCACAGTTTGATATGTAGTTCTTTTGTCTCACAGTATCTAGATTAAACATAAAGCATGGTTACATGTCAACCTTATAGCTTAATATGTTTCTTGATCCCACGTAGTTTGATATAACAAATGGCATACATAAACCCTTTTACAATTCATTTGAGTATGCATACATTCCATCAATCCTACTCATCAAGTGGCCTATAAATATCATCTTCTTAAGAGGAACAAATTCGTCACTCTTAATATCACTCCTCTACAAGATTCATGACATATCCAATCATTGCCTTTATTGTTACCCAATTTCAGATAACGTTTGACTAAGTCAAAACATGTGATTCCTCATGTCGGAGTTGATAGTGAGTTTCAGTCAGAGGACCCAAATATCACCACTGCATGAAAGCTGTTTGTGATATTAACCTATAAAGTGCTTTCAAAGCGGGCCAATCCAATACATATTTCCTAACATGTATCTATGTTCTAAGTGATATCTTATATCCATAACCAGTAAAATGTGATTATCTACTTAGCAACATACCAACCTTTATTTATTATCACTCACATGATAATAACTGATTAGGGACATTTAGAATAGTATTTTTTTACCTTAGGGTTTTACTATCAAGTCAAACTTGATGACATAAGGAAGAATAAACTACTCATGGATGTTTTATCTTCATAAAACATATAATAATATTTCAAAGATATGAAATGAAATGTCTCTTTATTAAATGATAAATCAAATGACAATGTACATAAATGATTGGACTACTGCACCAAAACTAACACTATGCTACGAGGGTAAAAGTATCTTTTTGTATACCATTTTGAAGTCCTAGTTACCAGGGTAAAATGGTAACTCGTGTATCTTAGCACAAACACACGTGAGCTATTTTTCTAATGGCAGGAGTCCACATATGATTTTGATTTTGATTCTGATTGTGTCCCCTTTTAGACGGCTTTAGTATGATATCGATAAATGTCTGAATTTGATAAATTTGGTAAGTTTGTATTATTATTCATTCCCCCGTAGAATATTGTACTGTAGCCTGACAGGGTATAACTTGCTGCAGCACGTGGAATGTAATGCTCACGAATGTACTTAGATCAATTATGTATGTTATAGCTTTGAGACCCTTAGGGTGATAGGGTACTATTTTGAGCCCATAAGGCTGTCAGCTATTAGTCCTTTTAAGCTGGGTACTGTGTAGGCTCTTAAGGCTGCTAGTTTGTTATGATCTGATCTTATTAGCACAGTTCCAGGATAATACGAGTGTATGATTTGCGATTATCATATGTGTCCATGTGGTATTTTTTGAAAATATTTTCAAAACAATTTATATGATGTCTCGGAGGTGATATGGAGTGTCGTTTTCTCATCCCCCCCTTTAACATATTTCAGGTGATTTTGTTGGTAGTGACCCATCGACATTCAACACTCAATGAGGTATTAATAGGTAGTATTAAGTGCCCTTTTGTTCAGGCCTAGTATGTTTATATTAGTAGATGCTCCACACTGAGATACTTGTGGGTGTATGCTTTTGTATAGTAATAATAATAATAATAGTAATAATAATAATAATAATAATAATAATAATAATAATAATAATAATAATAATAATAATAATAATAATAATAATAATAATAATGATAATAATGATATTATTATTCTTGTTGTCGTCATTGTTGTTGTTGTTGTCGTCGTCCTCGTCGTTGTTGTTTGTTGTTGTTGTGGTTGTCGTCGTTGTTTATTATTATTATTATTGTTATTATTATTATTATTATTATGAAACTTATGTTTCAAAGAAGTTTGGAAATTTTACTTATTTTTTAAACCCTTTTAAAAAATGGTTTCCGAATTTTTTGAAATAAAAATGGTTATAAGTTTGTCCTTCGAGGCTTATACAAGATGGGTTGGACTTTCTTAGACGGTTTGCCTCATACGTGGGTCCTGACACTTGAATTTGGTTTTTCTCATATTTGTAGTAAATTTAGGATTAAGTGCTTAAAAATTAGATCTAAGAACTTAAACAAACAGTCCAGAAAAGTTGCAGTCCTGAAGGTGACGTCGAGGTGCTTAAAGCCCAGATCTAAGCACTTAAAACTGGTGTTGAAAAGGTGCAGTCTTAGAAGAACAACTCTAAGTGTGTAAACAAATGTTTAAGCATGTAAATTTGCACTTGAAGACAAAACAATCCATTATGATGCTCATCGAGATTTGAATTTGAATGTCCATGGTCAAATGGCATTAGCAAAATTCAAGGTGCAATCTTGGAAATTTGTTTACGCATTTAAAATTCTACTCTTAGCACTTAGAGTGTCAGACTTAAGTGCTTAAGTTTAGCTTTAAGCACTTAAAGAAGTTCCAGAAGTGCTGTAATGTCTTCAAGGTGGACTATAAGCATGTAAAGAAAAGCTTAAGCATGTAAAATGCAAGACTTAAGCATGTAATATTGCTTAAGCACACAATTTGATGATGTCAGGATTATACAACAATTGGATTTGTCCCACAACAACTATATTTTTGATTCCAACCTTCACAAAATTCAAAGAGACTATAAAAGGACTTCCCCAACATCAGAAGAAGTAAGAGAAACCTTGGCTATACTCTGCTATCTTTATTTCTCATTTGTTCTCTCATTTTTCATTTTATACCCACTCTTTCTATTTTCATTTGCTACCATTCTTAAGTTGGGCTGAGCATAAATTCTATATTTTTGGAACATATTTTGTAACAATCAAAGTATTTGATTGAGGGCTAGATATATTTTCTTGTTGAGCCTTAAAAAAAAGAGTAAGGTTTTCCTTGTTTTGTTTCCTTAGAAAAACATAGGAGTGTAGGTTTCCTAGTTTGTTTCCTACAAAAACCAGAGGTTGTAAACGTTTCTTTGTGATCCTTGAAAACAAGAGAAGTTGTAAATAGTTTCTTTCCATCCGGAAGTGAGGAGATAGTGGATTGAAATTCTCAAGAGGTGTTCGAGGAGTAGACGTAGGTCGAAGGAGGACCGGACCACTATAAATCTATCTTTTTTTTTTCTCTTCCCTCAGTATCTTTACTTTACTTTGCATTTAGTTTATCTTGTGTGTGAATTGGTTTTTGGTTTTACGTTGCTTCTACACTTGGTTTTTGTTTTGAGTTCAAAAGGAATTTTGTTGTTTGCTTTGTTTGCAAACGATTCTCAACAAAGCTTCAAACTTTCTAAAAGATCCAATTCACCCCCTCTTGAAGTGTCATTCTTGGGGCCAACAGATGTCGCCTCACTCCCTCCTCCTGTGTATGCTCCTCATGCCACCTCATGGCCGTAGTTGCCTTTGATGCATATAGCCGTTGCAAATGTTGGGTGATCAGCAAGTAGAACATGCATGAATGCGAAACGAGATGCTGCTTCCCATTTCTAAATCTTGGGTGGTTGCATAATTTTCAAGAAGTAAGTCCCTCATGCTTATAATATCCCGTACTTATCAATTATGATCCCTATAGTTTTTGAATATGATATGGAGGACTTTTAGGAATACCAGTGGATGGTGAATGATGTTTATCATGAAATCATGTTAGGTTGGATGTTGTTAAGTATTAGAAATGATCTAGGATGAGTTCGGTAACAAGAGAAGTCAAGAAAGGAGAAACAAGGCTTATAACGTACGTAGTTATAGGAATAACGCACGTCATGATAGCCTAACGTACGTAAGGTTCAGGCTAACGTACGTTAGGAATTGTTTTTGTAGAATACGTGTTTTCAACAATTGACGTATGTGTGCTGGGTTTCCATGATGATTCACGTACGTGAGATGAACAGTGACGTACGTAAGGTCGGGCCTGGTGTGTCCAGAATTGATTTTTGAGCCCTGATAATGTACGTGAGATGTCCATACACGTACGCAAGGGTACCCTAATGTAAGTGAGACATAGATTGACCTATGTGAGATGTGTTTCAGACGCCTTTAAAGCTTCGAACAAACCCGATTTTCTCATTTTCTACACTCCCAAATCACTCAAAACTCTCTCAAATCGTCTGGGACTTTAGAGCTTTGTTCGTCCATCATCCATAACCATTTTAAGAGGTAAGATTGCAACTCTTTCTTGGATTTAACATCTCTTTTATGCATGAATCCATCAAATTCATTTTTGACCAAATGGGTCTAGGGTTTGGA
>CAODLS011561296.1:0-11434 GCA_948243855.1 Flueggea neowawraea
AAGGGGACAAGAACATACTTGCTTTCGAACCGGACAACCGACAGCCATGGTGCAACGATAGTAAGCTCTAGGACAAGGGTTTCCTTTTGCCATCTTTTGTCCGTATTTTCGCCATTGGCATCCGTCAGATATCTGTGATCAGTCAAACTCATATTAATAAGCTTAATTAATTCCCACTAGCCACATCCATTAAAAGATTTCAATTAAATTTGGATTTTGGTTCATACCATGGGAGCTTCTGATCGCGCACGAACTGAGACACGGGCTTTCCTCATGGTGGCCTCAGTGGATTGATCCATAGGCTTATTGGGAGCATTCAACTTCTGAGCCTTGTTAGGATTCCAACCTTGTGTCTCGGATTCCGGACTCTCTTCTCTGCCAGTTCCTTTTCCGTCCGGGAAATCTTGATCGTTGTTTTTGGCGGAGGCGGTTTCCATATTGTTTTGTGGTGATCCAGAATGAGTCCTTTCGTCCGATGATGAGCGAGACATCTCGTCGGTCTCAGCTGCCGGGACTAGATCCAAGAATTGTCTTGGCACAACTTCGTGTTTCTTGTCATCGGACTTGGCTTCCACAGCCTGAATTCATGCATCAAAATTTTAAATACATACTCCGTGATGGATTTTAGGACTATAATATGTAGTTGAAGAAAATTAATAGAGACCTTGAAATGATGTTGTTGGGTGGTTTCATCTCCATGGTTTTGTTGCCGCTGAATCAACCCAACAAAATGCATCTGTAAGGCGCTGTAGTTGTTGGTTACTTGGCCGAGCATGTCTCTTAACCTCTGGTTTTCTGCGTTCATCCTTTGGAGCTCCAATTGCAATTGTGCGAGCTGCAACAATTCTTTTCGGCCATTTTCAGTTTCCAAATGTTGGGTAAGTTAAATTTTCGATTGGCTTCATGTAATTACCTCGTTTTTGGATCGCTTATGATCCATGTCTGAAGAAATCCCATCGTCCACCGTGGACTGATCACTTCCAGTGTTAGCAGTCAGAAGGTGCAATCCGGTCTGTATTTATAAATTCACAAAAAAAAACTTGTATCAATTTCATTAATATGTAGTATAGTGTGGATATAGAACAGAAATAATTGTCTAATAAGAATAGAATCTTCCATTTACATCAAGAGAGGACGTAAGAAGAGCTTCCTCGTTAGAATTCTCCTTCTTGACACTGACACTTTCAGCAGGCATAGAATCATTATCGTCGTGGCCATCTACCAGTCTTTTCTTGTTGGAAAAGAAGTCGACTTCACCAGAAACAGCACGGTTGTTGTTGTCGGAAGAAGAAGCAGGGTGGTGGTCATGCCTGGGGTTGACTGGGAAGGGAAACATCCTGAGGGAGTGGTGATCAAAGGGAGTTGGGCGGAGCTTGGTGAGAACAGGAGAAGAAAGAGGAGAAGAGTTGAAAGAGAAGAGAGGATCAGAGTTGAGAGTGAGACCCCATCCCTTGTCCATAAAATCGAAACAAGATGAGAGAGTTTGGGAGAGAGAGAATGGTAATGGCGGTGGTATGTGGGAGAAGTGTGTGAAGTCTTTTCCTGCTTCACCAGGCTCGCCTATAAAAAGGGTTGGAACTTGGACGAAGACCATCTCTTTTAGTTTAATGGCATGTTTATTAGATTTTACTTTTCCTACATTTTGCTCTTTCCTTTCGTCAGTCTGTGCGTCATTTCTCCAGCTGCCCCTTTAATTTGCCCCAATATTTCATCTTCTATTCAATTTACCCATGTCATTCCTACTCTGAGCTCTGTTAAGATGCCATCCTCATTCTATATGCACTAAATAGTTACTCCCTTTGTCATATATTAATAGATAAATTTATTTTTTTATATAAATTAAAAAAATTAGGTAAAATTATTAATTTTAGTAATATTTTTTAAAAATATTCTTATAATTATTAATAAGTAGTTAATAATATAATTTATTATACATTTAAATATGAATAATTTAGTATAATGTGATATAACTATTAATATTAAAAAAAATTATAATTTAGGACAAATTAAAAAAATAATTTATTTTTATGAGACGGATGAAATATATTTTGTATGAGCAAATTAAAGATGAAACTTTATTTTACAAATTAATTCGTCGGGCATTGCAGGACTCGACTCTTTTGCTTTATTGAATAATTAAATCAACCAATGAATTGGTACAAAAAATGGTTTCCAATTAATTAATAGTAATGGATGGAGGTAGTGATGTTACCAGTTTAGAACCGGTGATTTCGGTTTGTGAAATAAGAGAACCGGAATTAAACCGTGGTTTTCACAGTTTGGGCGGTTCTAGTTCAGGTTTGGTTTCGGTTCTAATCGGTTTAACCACTGGTTTGGTTTCAGTTTCGGTTCCGGTTTGCTTTTTTTTTTGAAATTTTATTTTTAATCCATTATTTTATCCTGTCATTTTTTTTCGGTTTGTAAATTTTGTTATATTTAATAATTAACTGTAGTACTAATAATACATTGTATTTCAAAGATTTTTTTAATAATTTTCAAATAAATTAACTATTCTACTAGTAATTATATTACATAATTTTAAACAAAATAAAAAAACTAGAAACTCTTCTCATCTCTTTAGATGGGAATTGGTTGAGTATGACTCTCTTGAGTTCTAATATTTTCAACTTCAATATTTTCAAATTCTCTATTTCTACAAAATTTTTCATTACTCTAAAATAAATATGCAAATATTAATTAAATATAATGAAATAAAAAAATAAATAAATTAAACTATAGTAAAAAATTAGAAGGAATTTAAAAAATGAAATTGCAAAAAATAAATTTAAAAAATATTAAAAATGTAATTGCAATAATAAAATATATAAATAATTAAATAAGAAAAATTTAGAGGAAAATAAATTTGTGAGAGAGTGTAGAAGAGATTGAGAGAGAATAAATGGTGTAAATTGGATAGAAATGGGGTGACGTATTTATATAGTTGAAATAACAAAAAAATAAAAAAAGTGAAATAACTGTTGAACCGGCGATTCGAACCGCCGGTGCGACGGTTTTGAAAGGGTGGAACCGGAACCTAAACCGAAACCGTCCGGTTTTGATATGTCGGTTTTGATTCAGTTCTGATTTTGACCGGTTTTGACATGTCCGGTTCCGGTTCAGTTCGCCGGTTCCAATTTGATTTTTACATGTCTAGATCCAAAAATCCAACTATTTTTTTTACAAATGACTCCTAATTTATTCAAATGGAAAAAAAAAATTGCTCTTGTGAGTAATAATCGTTTCGATGTTGAAAAGAAAAAACAAAATGAATCAAAACTTTAAAATTTATCCAAACTTAAAATAAAGTAAAAGAAAAAACAAAGTAAAAATTTATCACATGAAATCAGCTTAAGTTTAATTTATTATATCAGTGTCTACATAGGACACATTCGTTTCCATGAATTAAAATTAAATGTTATATTATGTTATAAAAGTTTTCAGTTTCCCACTCATAGAACATAAGCAGGTCATAACCACAACTATATAAATAAAGAATATGAATGTATACTTGGCTATCTGATGAAAATTCTTCAATGAAAATGATCATGGCATTAGCCACTTCTATTAAATGTGGAAATCTGCCCTCCAACTTGTACTGACAAAAGACAATATGATAACAACAATTGTCAATTTATTACCATTGAGACTCCAGGTCAATGACAACAAAATATATCAAAAAAAAATATCACCTCACCAAGGAGATCAAGCTCTCCCTTTCTATGATTGTTCTATTCTATGATAATAGTTAACCTTTTTAGGTCCAAAATCCATCACAACTAGACAATTAAACCATCCTACACTACTTAGCAGGATAAAGGAAACAAAATAGTATGATATTGATACATCGCATAGCCTACGGAATAAGACAATATTGCTTCAAATTATTCAAACTAAATAATAATAATCTAAATATCTGTACTCATAAAATATCAACAATTCATATGTATATATACGTATGTATATGTATATATATGGTTATATGTATATATGTACATACATATAACTATATATATACATATACATACATATATATGTATGTATATATATATATATATATGTATATGAATGTATGTATGTATGTATGTAAGAATATGTAATATATACATACATATGCATATGTATATATATAAATATGTGTATAAATATGTATGTATACATACATATGTGTACATACATATATGTATAAATATGTACATATACATACATACATACATGAATAAATATGTTTATATACATACATATATATACATATATGTATGTATAATGGAGATACTATATTCATATGTAAGTCCATTTTAGCAAGTATAGTACGCCACTCGTTTTTAATTAGTCTTCAATTTTTGGCATTTTATGATTGTCACATCTGGAGAAAACTTGAATCAAAACGAGCAAACAATAAGAGGAATATTGATAATCTAGTCATTAGGAAGTAAATGCTTGCAAGTGGCATGATACTTATCAACATTAGCTTTGAAAAAAGCCTACTGCTCGTTCAACAATTATATATGATCAAAGAGTTTAGTTTTCTCCAAATTAAGTAAATGAGTCTAAAGGAAAAGAGTGGTTGCTGAATAGTAAAGTAGAGAGTAAATGCATGCAAGTGGCATGATCATTGTCAGCATTAGCTTTAAAAAAAGTGTACTACTTGTTCAACAACTATATATGATCGAACAGTTTAGTTTTCTGCAAATTAAGTAAATGAGTCTAAAGGAAAAAGAGTGGTTGCTGAATAATAAAGTGGAGTGTTACAAAACAAAATATTCCTTGTAACCAAAGGATACTTAAGGAGAAATGGAATGGAAAATGTTTGCAGTCCCATCAGTACTAATAAATCAATTGAATGTCCATATTTTGAGTATTGGATAATCAAGCATAAATCACCAAATAGTGTATGGAAAGGAAATTTTAAGTCGTGTAAATCTCAACAGATGCCTGCAATATGCTATTTTAGATTTCTCGATTAATTATAGCATGTTCATTAGTTGATACTTGTCAAGAAAGGTATTTATCTTTGGAAATTGCGTTCTTATTGCTTATGTTGTTTCTTTTGTTGATATTACTAATATTAAGCATGAATTGCTTATACGACTGACACTAGCTAGTAATTGGGTTCTACGTCTCTTCGGTCTTGACTGGATAGTGTGCCTCGAGGGAGGGTGTTGGATGACAAGCTCAATCTCAGGGGGAATTTGAGAGACTTTGGTAGAGGAGGAAGCAAAAGCGGTAGCGCTGGAGGAGGGATGTGCATACTTTGTATTGTGAACAAGTTCACAAGAACACACACTTTGTGTGTATATATATATATACATATATATATGTATGCATATATATATATATACACACATGTGTGTATATATATATATATACATATGTGCATATGTATGTATATATAAGATAATTTGTAAAAGTTTTTGAATAGCAAACCACTTGCTATATCATAAACTCTGTAATGTATACCTTATACATTATACTTTAAAGTCGATTAAAATACTGTAGTCTATACCTTAAGGACTATATTAGTCCATTATTTTTCTACGTTATGGCCAATGAAGATGAAATGTTTGCTGAAGACAACAAACAAGACTTCTTTGTCGAAGGCGCATGAGATGAGGGCTATGGTGTAGTCATTCAAGATTTACGAAGACAATGGAGATATGTCCATTAGTTTAATGGTTTTAGGAATAGATGGCGCATCAAGATTCAAAGTCGTGTTAGAGGACCTCAACATTGCTGGCTCGCCTCAGTAACAATACATTCAATGAACAACCATAGTCCTTGCAGATCTGGAGTGTTGGAAAAACAATCCTCCTTTTGGTTTATTCGAATGGACAAAAGTGAAGAGAGAGTGAATGAATAAATTTTTGAAGAAGAGAGACATATGCACACATTTATAAATCCAGCGAGGGACAATGGATGTTACAAATTAAAAAAGAATTAATCTAACTTGCCACGTGGACATACCTAGACACGTGGAGGCCACTTGTGTGCCTATGTGGACCCTACATGGCACTCAAATCAGGCCAGTGGCTAGAATTCGGGGTTCCATACAATGGTGGTGCTGTGGATGCAACATTTTATCCAAATAAGTGGCCTCACTGGAAAAAAAAAATTACTTCAATGACTTTGTTACATAGAAATGAGCAATTTAATGACCATTTGGGTAATTGACCAACATAATTTAATTTAAAAAATAAACAACATTCAAAATGTATACAAAAATTACGGCTCATTAAATGCAATTACAGAAATGCCAACATTTGACTTTTTGACCGCCTTTTGAGCGCACATTAAAAGTTTGACCGCTTATTGGCAACGCGTCAGAAAGTTGACCATAAACCAGAAAAGTTTGCTCACACGATAGAAAATGAGTACGAAATAAGAACAAAATGTACTTAGAATTTCAAATAAAAAATGAGTATAAAACAAAAACAAATTGTTATCAGTTTCGCACATATAAAAACGAGTACAAACGAGTGCAAATGAGAACAAACTGAATATAAATGAGTACACAATGACAATAAAATGTACACAAAATTCAAGATACAAAATAAGTACAAAACGAGAACAAATTGTTTTGAGTTTTGCACGTACGAGAATGATACAAATAAGTGCAAACGAGAACAAACTAAATATAAACGAGTATAAAATGCAAACAAAATGTACTCAGAATTCCATCTATAAATAAAAAGGTTAAAAAACTATTTTAAATTTGTTATGTTATTTGGGAGAAAAATGTAATTTTTGTGAATAATTATCTCCTACTCTTCTTCATAGGCAACGACTGTTGGGTTTTGAAGCCGTTGCCCTTACAGCACTGTTCCTCGCTCTAGCTCGCTCCATTTCAGTGTCAACATGAATTGAGGACGAAGAGGAGGCAATAACGACGCTTGTGTGTGGACGACACAAATCGAGGATGATGATGACGAGGTGGCAGATCCACTAGGCGATGAGAGGCGGAGGAGGAAAGGAGAAGGAAGAGAAGCCGACATGGAGGTAGAGATAAAAGAGAGAGAGGAAGGAGAAGAAGGAGAAGGCGAATGAGAGGGAAGAAAGGAGGAGAGGAGGTGAGAGAGACGAGGAGAGGAAATAGAAAATGAAAAAAAAAACAGAGAGTATAAATATTTAGATGTTACTGAAATTATAATTGGAATTGTTTATTTTTGAAATTATGATTATCCGTCTATTAAAATTGAAATTATAATTTAAAAGAAGAGAAGGAGGGTAATTTTCTATAAAAAAAAAAAACAGAATTATATTTTTACATGTAATGAATTTGATCTTCTTATGGTTGGGCTTGAGCTCATTCACGAGGCCTAGCTCGGTCCCAATGTTATGAACCAGAAAATATATCTTAAGTCGAGAGACTAGAGAGGACTAACTTTGGCGACAGTGGGCGACTTTTTTTTGTCTAATTTTGATTTATTAGAAAGAATAGATAAAAAATAAATATAAAATAAAAATTAAAGAAAACAACAAATTAAAGAAGATGAATATATGTTAAATGGTAAACATTTACACATTCATTCTCCACAAAATAACAATAACAGTAGCAAGATAAACAAAACCACGATGAATAAACAATAAACATACTGAACAAACGCGATTAATATTTTTCACTTTTCTCACTCTACTTTTCATAAGTCATGCTACCATAGCACCTGGACGACCCATCCTACCATAGTATCTGCCAAATCTGAGATTTTGATGGAGAAATTAACTCCTTTTCAAATCATACAACAGAGCATTTCAACTCCTAAATAAACAGGTAAGATAATGTAGAGAGTGTAATTTCGTCTCCCCATTGTAACATTGCAAGGTGAGGTAAAAGATACTTAAATATTAGCGTAGTCCTTACTGTTCAAAACATTAGTTGCCATCCCGCATACAAAATAGTATAATAAAGTACATTAAGTGCCAATAGGAAAACCATGGTGTTCACAATATAATAGAAATAACACATGTAAAGAAGGCTACACATGACTATCCTTAGTTTGGAGTGTTGGTTCTGTACACTTGCGGTTGGACCAAACACATCTGAGTAAGTTTTCTGCATAATACAGATTAGGAGTGCAACAAACCCTGCCTTATCCAAATATGGCTGAAGTTCATCTCTAAAAATCCTGAAAAGGGTGGTGTGTAATAGGGTTGAAAGGTTGAAGTGTTGATATCTTGTGAGTCAATGATGACATAAGAGTGCAAAGATGATGCAATGTTTTAAAGTGTAGATAAATATAAAGATGTGTAAAGTGTAAAGATGCACAACTCTATGTTTTGCAACTGTATATGTGTGAACCATGCATTATATAAAATCTAACATTAATCTAATAGTTACTAAATTTAATACCTTATTAATTAAACTAACCTTGCAATTGAAAAAAAAAATCACCAATGACTACCTTTGTGATTAAGAATAAATCCCTGTTTTAGCACTGCCCCCTCTGTTTTAGCAATGTTAACAATATTATTAACTAATGCGCTTAACATTATTAAGTGCATTATAAAGTTATTAAGTACTAGCTATGCTAAAAGTGCTAAAAAAAAGTGTTGCACAATCTACTCCCTGCCCTTTGTTATACTAAATACTAGTGTACTGAAGTACTCTAATCTACAATCTAGTTTTACTTTTACGAAATGAAATTTTATGATACTCATACATTATTTATACAAAACATGAGTAAATACTATAAATAATTACTGGATTTTCATTTATTTTTGATATGGTCAATAAATTTTATTTTTGTTATTTTAGTATGATCATTCAATTTTGATTTTGTTTTTTGATAAAAGGCCGGAGGTTGAGGAATCAATGGTGCACCATGATATCCTAACTAGGTTGACACCCCATTAAAACCTGCATCTCCTTGCCATGCTCCAAATATTATTAAAGGAAAATCAAAATCCATACAAATAGTTCAAATATCAAAAAAAGGAGGCTATATGAACCGATAACACTCCTTAGAAGAAAAATCCTCATAGACTAGACTATTACAAAAATCTAAAAAACTATTCCACCAGTGATAATCAGAATGGTTGGCGCCATAAGTTGCAAGCTCATCGGCCACCTTGCTACCTTTTCTATAAATATGGGATACCACAAATGTCATGTGGGACAGGTGCCATAGGCATTCAGCCCACTCTATACGAGAACACCAAGGCATATCCATAGATCTTGTCTTAAGAATATGAACGACAAATGTGAAATCATTCTCTAGCCACAAATTATTCCAACCATAGTCTGAAGCTTTTTTAATGGCAAACGTGGCAGCTTTCAGTTCAATAACAAAAGCAAAGGACTCACAAGTGGCAAATGCGAATCCGCCCTTGGGAAGGCCTCAAGTGTTGCGAAACAATCCACCTACCCCTGACAGTCCCAGTGCACCAAAAGCACAACCATCCGTGTTAACTTTGACCCAGTTGATAGGAGGAGGCTGCCACACCACAGGAATGATCTTGGGTGCCTTTTTAGGAATGCCAATAATGCCTAAATTCCAAATAATTGTAGCTCATCCTAAGTACCATTCATATTACCCATCTTGAAAACATCAGCTTCCTTGATACACTTCCAAAGTAAACGCAACATGTGATAGACATTAACTAGTTGTTCATTGAAAATAGCATTATTATGTGTTTTCCAAATAATCCAGAGAGCACTTACCACAACAACATTCCATATGGCCTTTAATTGTGAACTCATTTGAGAGGACATGGCCTCCAAGATTAGAACCTGAATGTCTCCATCACATTGCGCCCGAACCCTAAACAAATATGAAATAGCTATCCAGAGTTGTTGACTTACCGGACAAGTGATCAAAAAATGATTATGAGTTTCACAATCCTTTTTGCACATGGAGCACCATGATGGAAAGCTAATCCCTGCCCGAGAAAGTTTGTCATTCGTATGTAGGTATCCCAGGAAAGCTCATCATCCCATAGTGGACCGAGATGGACGAATAAATTTCTTCCACAAGAATTTATTTGTCAGGACAGAATTCCTGGAACCATTAAGCCAACGGTAAAAGTGTTGAATAGTGAATTGGCCATTGGCTGCGTATTGCCAGATACAGACACCAGTTGGTTCCTTCAAAAATTGCACCTCCTTTACTACTAGTTTTACATTTGGCCTAAAAAATGTGGGAAGAGACTAGAGTCTATGGAATACAAAATCTTGAACCTTGCATGTCATAACCCTGAACTACATATTGGAAAGAGCATGACGCTGAGCTATAGTTGGCTGTAACCATTGTCCTATCTAGAAATTCATCTACGAAGTCGCAGTAATGAACCAACATGAATGATCCTTCAAAACCCCATAAACATGCCTCGTAGACGAAAAAACAGTAGAGTGAAAGTATGAAGTTCGCGAAATACCTGAGGGATGTAAAAGCCCAGTTTCCATTACCTGAAGAACTGGTCCAGCCCGTGTCAAAGACCGCCAGCCAATCCCTCTTAGGATTGCATTATTAAATAGATCAATGTTTTTTAGGCCAATACCCCTCCCTTATTGAAGCACAACAGACACTGAGCTATAACCACTTTGCCAAAGAAAACATTAGATTTAGCCAAGTTAACCACTTGTCTTGACATAGTTCCATAAAGCTCAAAGAGAGCTCGCATGTTTTGCATGGAAGTTTTTGCAAATAGAAGAACATCATCTGCATAAAGGAGATGAGAGACAAACCAAATGCCTTTTGCATAGACCATGGTCTGTAGAGTACCATTATCAACAAGAATCGAAATGTACCTGCTTAAGAAATCCTATACAAGGCAAAAAAGCATAGGTGATAGAGGGTCGCCCTAGCAGACCCCTCAAGAGCATCCAAAATAACTTCGACTTTGCCCATTAATAGAGATAGACAAACTTGTAATGGAAAACAATTCAAGGATAAGATCCTGATACTGCAAAGAGAACCCAAAAGCCTCTAGAACCTCAAAAAGGAAAGTGCAATCCACTATGTCAAAAACCTTTTGAATATTCATTTTTGTTGAATCAGTTTTTGATTAACATGAAAACTCCTAAATTTTGATAAATTAACAAAACAATTGAAACAGTTGAGCTATGCACGTTCTACAACCTTTGAAATACGTTAAAGAATGATCCATGCCCTTTGAACCAAGATCTATGCACGTTCATCAGAGATAGAGGCATACCAGGATTTCAAAAATGGACGATGTGTGCACAAGAGCTCATACAAGGCATGTAGAACAAGTGCAATGCGCATATCAGACAGTACAACGTGCATAGACGTGGTACATCAAAAAACAGAATGAGTCAGTGATGTTCTATGCGCGTTGAAGCTAAGACCCAAGCACGTAGTAAAGAGAAGATGCTTACTGGTTTAAAGAGCGTTTGGTACTACGTACACTGTATAGTGATCTAAGCACGTAGACGGGATCAAGACAAAATCAAAAGAATTTAGAAGTCAAGGCATGTCAC
>CAODLS011561303.1:0-10831 GCA_948243855.1 Flueggea neowawraea
AAGAATCTATGCAATTTTTGTTCTTTTTTCTTAGTTTAATTTCGCTAATATATTCACATCTTATTCTCTCTATTTTTCCATTGTTTTTTTTGTAGTTTACCCTTTTGAAACTTTTTTTTATTTGTTTATTTGTATTAGGTCAAAATTTTAGAGAATAAGAAAAGATAGTCACTGATATTTTTTAATCAATCATGATAAATTGATTAAAACGAATATGAAATTCAATAAATTTAGAATTATATTACCAATTTTAGAAATACATATTATCAATAGTGCAGAGTCAGAAATCAAAGGAGGTGGATCGATTTTAAAAAAGGTTGGAAACGAAGTCTGAACTCCAAAAACAGAGGTGAACGTAATGGTTGTAATAGAAAAATGTGAGACTACATCTAAAATTCAAAATTTATTTATTTGTATAGACAATAAATAATCAAGATATTTTGGGGAAAAACACTAACTAAAATTTTTTAAAAAATTATTGTAGTATAGGAGATTAAATCGAAAAACGTAAAAATACGTAGGACAAAAATAATTGGACAAACAAATCAAATTAGTGGGATTGTTTGCACGTGTCTGTGTGATAAGAATGAACAAAGGTCACAAATAATCTCCATGTAGTTTTGTCATTGCGCGTTGTATTTTTTTACTGGAAAGGGTAACATATTTGCCTACCAACTTACCTAGATTAGTCTCGTAAATAAATGAAACTATTTGTTTCTAATTTTGCTAAGCAGACTTCAAAACAAGGAGTGGCGAAAGCTTTATTGATAAATTAAATAAATTACAAAGCATATATTCTGGTGACCTTATCACCAATTTTATTTTTAGTAATTAACTCTCTAATCCTATTAGGAGGTTCTTTGAGATAGTTGATACCATAAGGAAATAACATAGCAAAAGTTGACAACCAATCAGCTACTCTATTGTATTCACGGAATACATGCCTGTAGGAGACATCCCACTCTCTTCTAGAAGGGTTCTAATAGCAATAATAAGTGGCAAGTTTTGCTGTGCGATTCCTCCTCATTGCGCGTTGTGTTGATTGTGAGTCTTCTCGATGAAGGATAATTTGGGTCTAAAAATAAGTCGACAATATACTCAAATAAAACAAAGGGAACAATTTATCAAACTAAGACTAATAATATACTTAGAAAATAAAAAAAATAAAAAACGCAAAATCAAATTAGTTGTTCATAAACACCCTTGATCTTTTTTCAAGAAAACGACTCTCACGGACGAATGCCCACAAAGCATAAATATTATTAGGTTTGTTTGGTAATATTTGTATTGTCTTTGTTTTAGATAAATTAAGTTGGTAGATTACAGAAATAGACTATATTTAGTAGATTGTGATAATTTGGTATATTGACATATATTGAAACTATTACATTTTCCTATTTTGCCCCTTAAAATTTTAATTTTTCAATTTTTTTTTATCAATTTGAAGTTAATCATCTCAGCATAACTGAAGCTTTCACCTACTAGGTCTGCTGCAGACAAGTTCTCATCAGGGGTGACTATGCTCACCTTAACACCACAACATTCATTCTGAATCTGAACTCCGTTGAGCTTCTTTGGCAGTGCTTGGTGGTGAATATTGTCTTTTTACTAACTATGATAACTGTCATTGTGATAGCAATCTCCATGAGGTTTCAATTAGCTTCTACAACTTGGGATAGCTATGACACATTAGGAAAGTAATAATTTTTTTACAAGAAATTTAACTTTAAATCTCAAGTTAATAATGCACACATTCAACCACTTGAGTTAACCTCAAGTGGCAGAAAGCAACGATTTTTTAATAAGACAATATTTACATGAATACGAGATTGCTTATTCGAAAGATGAATGTATTGTTATTTATGTAAACAAAAAAAAAATGCATTACTCTCTATTTACTTTTTTATTATACAATCTATTAATCTAACAAACTATAATTTGTCTCTAGTCAATCCAACAAAAAAACACTGTCGCAAAATTTCACATTGTAAAACGTTAGGATGAGAGGCACGGGATTTCTTTATTTCATAAAAGAACATGTTATACTAGTGTACTTCCCTAACAAGTTATAGACCAGTACAAGAATGGACATTGACAATAACTGTTCTTGTCAATTGCTATTGCTGGTGACGTTTATAAGACTTTCGTCTTTCGCTATGAAAGGAGTTCAAAAGAAAAAAAAAACACAAAAGAAATTATTGATTCGAAGTTGCATAGATGCTTCTTTTTTAAGTCAATGGTCATTTTCCAGTACGCTCGGAGTGCTCTTATGAATGTGATGTAAACCCAAACTCAGCCCAAACAAGCCCAGCTACGAATCGGAGAAAGAGTGCTCGCCAAGTTCACAAACTAGTGAGATTCGACGATTTTGTGTAACGGCTCTATTGTTGTGAGAGTATTTTGTTTGTAAGTGCAGCTGGCGCAGAATATTAGCAGAAGATGATAAAAGTAGTTATAAACAAACTTCTATGTATGACTATTTAAGGAAGGAATGATGAATGAAAAAAGGGCCAATAAATTATTCCCCAATTTCTCTCTATCCCGTCTTTTTCCTCTCCCTTCTCTTTCTTTCTTACTTTCTGTCAACATTCTCGGTGGAATTTTAGTAATTTGTCATCCTTGGTCACTGATATTTGCATCATTTGGTGCTTTCATTGAGAGTAATGGCGGAAGGTATTACTACTCGTGCCAAAACCATGGAAGAAAACTTTGCCAAAATCTCGTCTCAACTTGAAAAACTCACCACTACTATTACCCAAAACACCACATCTCTAGAAATACTTTAGAAATCCATGGCTGACGTCTCAGCCCGACTCAACAAACTGGAAAAAAAAAACCCATCCAACCACCATTACTACCCTTTCCGCCATCACCAACCTCAACTGTTACTCAAATTCACCCGCCACCCACACCTCCGCCGCCACCTAACATTCAGTTATCCCCACTATTTCGCCTTCCCCAACACTCTGTTAAAACATCTGATCCACCTTCCACGGTGCATCCTCGTCCACCCAAACTGGAGATCCCTCTTTTATCTGGTGACAACGTTCATGGATGGCTTTTTCAAATAGAGCACTTCTTCCTTTATCATGGCATCCCAGATGACCAAAAACTTGTCATTGCAGCTTTCTACATGACAGTACATGCTCTCCAATGGTATCATTGGTTACATACCACCTCCCAACTTTCTACTTGGTCCCATTTTTCAAAACAAATGGAACACCGTTTCCGCCCATCCTCTTTCCAAAATCATGAAGCCCAACTCTACAAAATCAAGCAGACTTCCACCGTTTCTGCTTATCTTCATGAGTTTGAAACCATATCCACAACAATCACTGGTTTAAGCCAAACCAACCTCTTGAACTGCTTTATTTTGGGTTTACGTGATGACATACAGAGGGAACTTTCTCTTTTGAAACCACTCACCCTCCATGATGCTATGGGCATGGCCAAGCTAGTTGAAGACAAGTGTAATACTAGCAAGACATTTTCCAAATCCTACACCAAATTTACTCCGAGCCCCAATACAAACATTCCCACAAACACTTTCCCTACATCGTCCTCACCTACTGTTCACCCAAAGTCTTCTCCATACCAATCAAAAAACTCACTTCTACCGAGATGGCGGCACCGTGAGAAGGGCCTCTATTACAATTGCGACGCTCAGTTTGTGCCTGGGTATCGGTGCAAATCCCCCCAATTCCTCTGCCTTTTAGTTGATTGTGCCGAGTCGGACTCTGGAGATCTGACCCCTTTATCTCCCGAACCAACTGAGGTCCCTTTACCTCAAGCTTTAGACGCCGTTGCGCCAGACACACCACTGATTTCTTTCCATGCTTTCGCCGGCCAACTCGTTCCATCTACATTAAAGCTATCCGACACCATTAATGGACACAAAGTTGTGATATTGGTAGATGGGGGATCCACCAAAAACTTTATACAAAATAGATTGGCCACACATTTGGGATTGACCATCCAACCTTCTTCTCATTTGAAGGTTAGAGTTGACATTGGAGACACTTTAGGTTGTGGAGGGAAGTGCCACAATGTACCCCTGAAGGTAAACGACGTTGAATTTTCCATGGATTTGTTGTTGTTACCTATTTATGGTGTCGACGTCGTTTTAGGCGTCCAATGGTTGGCTGAACTTGGGCCCGTGTTATTCAATTATAGAGATTTGTGGATGGAGTTCAAACATAAGGGGGTTCAAACCCGCTTCCATGGCTTGCAGCAGCCTCTCCTCTCCTCTCCTCTCCTCTCCTCTCCTCTATCTCTACATCGGGCCTTAAAAGACAGGCCCGCATGCAGGCCGCAACCTAATATTTTCACCTCTCCATTGAACCAATTCCATCAGACCCAACACCACTTACCAATTCGGCAGCTCGACTGTTCTTCGTGTCTGCCTTCAATACACTCCTACACAAATTGTCAAACATTTTCTCTATAACATCTGGTCTTCCTCCACCAAGACACCTGGACCACCGTATACCACTCCTCCCAAATACGCCACCCATAAATATCAAACCATACCGTTACCCGCATTTCCAAAAATCAAAGATAGAGAAACTTGTGGGTGACATCCTCCAAGAGGGGATAATTCAACCAAGCACCAGTCCTTTTTTCTTCTCCAGTGCTTTTAGTAAAAAAGAAAGATGTCATGTGGCATTTTTGAGTCGACTACAGGGCCGTGAATGCTGTAACAGTGAAGGACAGGTTCCCTATTCCAACCATTGATGAATTGCTTAATGAGATTTCGGGTGCCCATATCTTCTCCAAACTCGATCTACGCAATGGATATCATCAAGTCCGTATTCACCCCCAGATGTGGCCAAGATAGCTTTCCGCACTCATGAAGGACATTACGAGTTTCTCGTAATATCGTTTGGGTTATCGAACACTCCCTCGACATTTCAGGCTCTCATGAACTCCATTTTTCGGTCAATTTTGCTGAAATTCATCCTTGTTTTTTTATGACATTTTGGTCTATAGCTCTTCTTGGGAGTTACATTTGCAACATTTGCAGACTGTATTTTCTATTCTTAGTACTAACAATTTGATTGCCAAGATGTCCAAATGCGGGTTTGGATGTGCTAAGATAGGTTACTTGGGGCATTAAGTCTCTGGCCACGGTGTTTTAGTGGATCCAGACAAGATTCAGGGTCAGAATTGGACTTTACCAAAAACACTAAAAGCTTTACTTGGGTTTCTTGGCTTGACGGGTTATTACTGGAAATTTGTCCCTCAATACGCCTCCCTTGCTGCTCCCCTCACGGATTTGTTGCGAAAGAATGCCTTCATTTGGTCATCCAAAGCCACCGATGCTTTTAAGAAATTAAAAGTTGCCATGATCAACACGCCGGTTCTCGCTCTTCCTAAGTTTGATGACACTTTTGTTATTCAAACTAACGCATCCGGAATGGGTTTCGGTGCCATATTATCCCAAAATGGTCACCCATACTTATTTTAGCAAGCTGATGTGCCCTCGAATGCAGTCAGCTTCGGCCTATGTTAGAGAAATGTATGCCATCACGGAAACTATTCGCAAATGGTGACAATATTTGTTGGGTTGTAGGTTTGTCATACAAACTGACCATCAAAGCCTCCGGTCTCTCCTTAGCCAAACCATCCAGACCCCAGAGCAATAAAAATGGCTCACTAAGTTGCTCGGCTATGACTTTGAGATTACATATAAACGAGGAAATGAAAATGGTCCTGGTAATGCTCTATCTCGTTTATCTACACCAGCATTTTTTATCTTGCAGGCTTATTCACAACCAACTGCTGCCATATGGTGTGCTTTACGACAATTTTGGCGCACCAATACTTCTTCTACGAAGTTCTTCGAATCCATTCAAAGCAACCCTGCTGATTATCCAGAGTATTCTGTTCAAAATGGGCTAGTGATGTTTAAAGGGAAAGTGATGGTGCCTCTGGACTCTGCTTTCCAACCGTTACTATTAGTTGAATTTCACAATACACCAACTGGAGGACACGCTGGTATACAAAGAACTCTAGCTCGAATTGCACAGGTTTTTTATTGGCCCTATTTGCGCAAATCAGTCCAGGAATTTGTGGCTAAATGTGCAGTTTGTTTTCGACAGGTGTTTTTTAGTTTTTTTATTTTTTTAAGATTTTTAAAAGGTTTATTTAAGATTATTAAATGGTTAAAATTATTTTTAAAAATTTTATGATATTATTTTAACAATTATTTTTAAATGTTAAAAAAATTAAAAAGAGGTTAACATTTGTTAGAAATAATTTTCAAATTTTCATAATATTATTTTAAAATTTATTGGTGAAATATTAAAAATGTTAAAAAATATATTTTAAAAATTTATTTAAGTTTTTTTAAAATTTGTAAAAGGTTTTAAAAAAGTTTTTTTGAGTTGATTTTAGTTGTTTTTTAGGTTTTAAAAGAGTTTATGTAGAGATGATTTTTGGTTGAATTAAAAAATTTTATGTGGAGTTGATATTAGGTTGATTTAAAGGTTTTAAATTTTTTTTGTTAAGTTGATTTTAGGTTGATTCTAAAAAATTTTATGTAGAGTTTATGTGGAGTTGATATTGGGTTGTTTTTTAGGTTTTTAAAAAAGTTTATGTTGAGTTGAATTTAGGTTTGATTTTTAAAAAAGTTTATGTAAGGTCAATTTTAAGTTTTTTTTTTAAGGTTGATTTTGTTGGTTATTGAAAAGGTTGTTTGTAATTTAAAAATAAAAATTATAACATTTTGTTAAGGTTGATTTAAAGTTTTTAAAAGGTTAATATGTGGTTTATTAAAAATGTTATTTGTGATTTTAAAAAAAATTATGAAATTTTGATTAAAAAATATAGAAAGTTTTTTAAATTTGTTTGTAGGATTATATTGAAAAGGACTAAATGATGAAAAATAACAAAAAATAGGGACTACGAGTTAAAAAAAAACAAAAAAAATGGTATTGACTTAGTTGATGTAAAAAAAAGTGGTAATTGACATAATAAGAAGAAGGTTGTATGACATGAAAAGAAAGTAAATGAGTTATTTATTTGTAATTGATTTTTCATACAGATTTGTTTTTGTAATTGGCCCATATATAATTTGTTTGTGGTGAGACCGTCACCGAAGCAATATATTTATTGTGGTTTGTGCTTGATAACAAACTTTCCTAAATATTGCAAAAACTCTGTTTAGAGGGGAAGATCCAACTATGGTAAAAATATATACGACCAAAAATTTTTCTTATTGTGTATACTTTCTCTGAGTTTCACATTCACATCCACTCCAAAGCTTGAGCAAGGGTGAAACGTTGAGACAGTTGCAGCTCATAGAGCTCTTGGAAAAATTCGATATTATAAATTATGTTTTTACAAATTTGTTTAGAACTTATTTAGCTTTGTTTAAAATTTGTTCATTTTTCAAATTTATTTAAAACTTGTTTATGTATTGTTTATATGTTGTTTAAATGATATTTTCTGTTTTAAAATTTGAATGTTGTTAATATATTATTGATATCTTGTTTATATGTTATTTATATATTATTTATAGTTAAAAATAACATATAAATAAAATATAAACAATAAATCAATAACATATAAATTACATATTTATTTATGTATTGTTTATATGATGTTTATATGTTGTTTACATGTTGTATCTTATTTTAAAACTTGAAATTATTAATATATTATTGATATCTCATTTGTATGTTGTTTATAACAATATATAAACAACAAAACAACAACATAGGAATCATATATTTATTTATATATTATTTTCAATATATAAACAACATATAAAAATGCATAAACAAAATATAAACAATATTCAAATAATATATAAATAAGAAATAACATATAAACAATACGTCTTGAATTTTGAATATACAGAACAACAAATCAACAACATTCCAAAAACAACATTTTCTCTTCTCTCTCTATTTCACCTGCGACTTCTCTCATGCTTTCTCTCCCCCTCAATCTTTTTGCCAACGCATTTGCTCCTCTTTTCGTTGCTGCAGTCGGTGGTGTTGCATCCTTCTCCGCCTTTACTTCTCCTTATTTCTTCCCACAATTGTTATCTTTCTTATCATCCTTTTTATCTTCTTCTTTGCCTCTTTATTCTCCTCTTTCATCCCCTCTGGCATCGCAACTTCCACCGCTCTTTTTAGCTTCTCCTCCAAGTATAGATCTAACTGCTTAACGTGCATCCCACAACATAACCATGAGAGAGAAAGACGCGCAACTAGTGGAGAGAGAGCGTTTATATGTTGAGAACTGAACTTGAAGGAGAAGCTAAATGATGAAATAGAACCATGAGAAAGAGGGAGTGTTTATATGTTGAGAACTTGAAGGAGAAGCTAAACATTTATAAAACATACACAGTGTATAAGAAAATATTTTCTGTGTATTCAAAAAGTTAAGGTTGTGAATAAAAAAATTAGAAAGTGTATCAGCAAATGCATAAAAGTGAATGTGTAATAAGTAGATTGTATGGAATAAATATCAGAAAGTATTTGTGGTGCACCAGTTAATTACCATAGTAGAGAGAGAGATAAAGGGTAAGGAAAAAAGAAAATACGTCTTTTTTCTATCTCAATACAACTGCCCCTCTTCTTCCACTTAGGAGAGTCTGATCATCTTCTCTTGTCGATCTCGAGTAGGTGCATCAATCAATTTTTGTCGTATCCGTAGAGATTGTGGTTTAACTGCAGATGCTTGCATTGATCCTGCTCGTCTATTGTTCGTAAGTTCATGAAGGAGTCGCATACTAATTTAACTAATAAACAGTATAATAAATAGGTTTAACTTAATAATCTCGATTCTAACAGAAGCTAGCAACGGAGCAGGACCAGTTTTGATGTTGGCCTTGTAAGTAAACCACGGTCAAATTGTCGACGGGAGTGCCCGATTGTTTCACAGTTTAGATGTCACACGTGATCTGTGCATGACTCTGGGGGAAGAGGCATCGACCTCGCTCTCTCCCTTTGAGCTCTCTTTTCTCTCTTGGATGTGGTGGGGTAAATGGAGGTAGAAGAAGCAAATCTTCTTATATAGCCTTCAAAATGGGCTAACGGGCCCATTTCATCTTTAACTCAATTGGGCTTGCCAATTGGCCTCGGTTCATCATCTCGGTTTACACCTTGACTAACCGAGTTTGGTTCTCCTCAATTAGGCTTGCCAATTAGTCTCAGTTCACACCTTGACCGACCGAGTTCGGTTCACCCGTTATGGGCAGACCACTTTTTCCAACATCTCCCATTCGCACATGACGGTAACATAACTTGTCATGGATCATGATAGAACTAATATCAATCATGATTAAGATCCTGTGTCATACAAGCAAATAGACCATATGACTAGTTTACGATGAGAGCGTAATTGTTATACATCTGTTAGGATTATATAACAACTCATATTTCAATCCTGTTAGAAGGCATCTCTCATAGAACAACTCCTTTCTACCAAAGTGCGTGCAACAGCAGCATAGACTGCTGGAAACATATGCATTTCCCCTACTTCGTAACCACACAATTGCTGCTTTCGAACTTCTCGATCTCACAAAAGCTTTTCTCAAAGTTCACACATCATGTAACTGTCACGGCTCATAGTCGGGCTCGCGACTGGCGAACGAGGCAAACCGTCTATGGAAACCCGACCCATCTCGTACAAGCCTCTGTGTACAGACATTCTACCCGACTTATCCAAGTATTTATTAAAACATTTATAAAGACGTTTATAAATGAAATAAAACCATATATATATAGATACATATAATATATAAAAAATATATATCAGTGAAAATATAAAATCATCAGAGAATATCTCAAAATACAAAAGTGTGTAGCCCAATATCCCAACAGTAGCCCGATGTGGAGCTCTATTGACTGAATAAAGTAGAGTCCGGACGAGGGGCACTCACTATAGTCAAAAGGTGCCTCACTAGGATCGAGGTACAAATCAGATGTTGAGCGTCCAAAATGTCACCTGTAAAAGAGGTTTAACATAGACAATAGAAGAAAAAGGGGTAAGAATCCATAGTGAGAAAATGACACTCCAGATCGGCTCTAAGCCTCACAAAAACTATTTTGAAAACCCTTTAAAAGTACCACACACGAGTATACATAGGTACCATATAGTATACATAATACATACATAATATATTTTCTTAAATTCGTTTTCCAAAACGTTCGCATCTATATCATACAACATACATTCAGACAATATATACATATAGGTGGATTCATAGTATGAGACCAGTATCAATATCAATAATAGCAGTGTGAGCTATGTCACCTGACTGCTCAATAAATGCGTATATCTGACCGGATATACAGTCACCCCATTACCCTAGTACTAGGACCTTGCCAGAGCATTGGTATACAAAGGCTACGTACCTCGTAGCTAGGTGTCCCCATATCAAAGTGTTATATCCATAGTATTGCACAACCAATCATGCATCATATTTTACCTTTATTCCATCTTGTACAAAATATTCTTGTATATGTATTTACCAATATATATATTTAGAGTTCCAATGCAAAACGTTGGTTATTAATAATCACATAATCTCGATTATTAATTAACCCAATAATTATTAGTCCATTTCATATCATAGCCAGACATATTAAAATAACATACTCAATTTTGAAGACACAACCTATATGTCTGAAACTGTCATTTCACTCACCTAGAATCCAATACTGAGGACCTAATCAAACACCGCCAGTGGGTGGCTGCTTGTGCTGGCAGGTACACGAAGCTGTAACAAACATAGACAAAGCAAACATCAAAATGTGGTATTGTGGCAATACCAATGTATGATATGCAAATGTAGATGTTGACTCTCGGAGTCACT
>CAODLS011561388.1:0-14160 GCA_948243855.1 Flueggea neowawraea
ATGAGAACATGAGACAACGACAAAGAAGGAGGTTCATTTGAGGCGGTGGTGTTTTTGTTCGAACGCTAGGGTAGGGAGAAGCAATTAGTATAGTAGGTGTTGTCAGGGGCGGCGACTAGGGTTTCTCTAGTTGCAGTAGAATGTAAGGAAGACTTGTTATGTTTTAATTAATTAATTTTTTTGTTACTATACTCATTTTTGTTCTCGATTAAACTTGTTTTGTTCTCATTTTGTAATATTTTTTTGTAAGCATTTGTTAGTCCAATCAACAAGTTTTGAATAACTCATACCTATTCTGCAAGCGTTTATATGTGAATGTACTCATAATTTTACGAGATAATAAAGAAAAATGTTAAACTTTGAGTCTCTAATATCTTTTGGTTGTACTCATTTTTGTTCCTCCTTTATACTAGTTTTGTTCTCATTTTTGTACTCATTTTTTATAAGCATTTGTTGGTGTAATTAACAAGTTTCAATTTGGGGTATACTTATTTTGTATTTGCTTTGTTCTCATTTGTATTTTTATAATTTTGTTTGATCTGTACTAATTTTTGTTGCTTTTTGTTCTTTGTTTGTTCTTATTTTGTTGTTGTACTACTTTGAACTCTTGTTATTCTCGAGTTGTACTCATTTTTAATAATCAAAAGAGTGTGGTCAGTTCCATTTTTGTTGTGTTTGTTCTCATTTTGTTGTTGTATTAGTGTTGTTCTGGGGTTGTATTCATTTTTATTGGTAAAAACATGTGGTCAGTGTGCGGTCAACTCTCTGACGGTGGTTAACACACGGTTAGACTATGATATTTGTGAATATTTTATTTCGTGTTGCTATTTTTGTCATGTTTTTTGTATATTATGTCATTTGTGAAATTTGTCTTCTTTGTTATGTATTCGTATAGTTAACTCAATTGTATATATTCTAACATTTTTATTTGTTTCTCATATTCCAAATACCTAAAGGACAAAAGAAAATAAAATTGGTATCGTTAATTTTAATTAATGATACCAATATTTAGTAGAAACTTTGCTGAGAAAATGTTGATAAAAAAATTAGAAGAAAAAAAAATTAAGACAGAGCCGCATAATTGCGGATAACGGATACGACAAAAGACAACCAGAAACTGACAGACTAAAAAATGCTTAAACCAATAAGCCAGCGACGTGTGTCTTTCTCGAGTAGCTGACGTCCCCCAATAAATTACTCGCTCCAGTGACGTGGCAAGTCCATTAAATTGGCACGCCAAATCCGACGGTCAGGATCTAATAGCATTGCCGTCTGGTTTCGGATGATCCGAAGCGAGCGTCGCCAATAAACAAGCTGCGATTGCGCCGGCAATAATCCCGTAGAACAGAGTCCACGATGAGTCATTTTCACATTCAAACACCACATTGAGAAAAGTCAACGTCAATTCTGTTCTCTAAAACCAAAGAGTTGTGGTTTTCGTAGAAGATTTTTGGGTTTCAATACAAGAAGTCAAGAAAAGCCTAACATTGTGGCAATTACTATCATTATTGAAAAAATAATTTCAATTAGAGAAAATTATATAATTTATATAATAAATTATATAAATGTGTTAATTTATTAAAGAATATTACAATTTTTGCTTGTGAACATTTCCTTTTCCCTTAAATTTATCGCATCTTGCATAGTTTCATATTTTTTTAAATTAAAAGTAATTTGCATTAATTCAAATTAAGGGCCAAAGTGGCCGTAATACAGTTTAGGAAAGATAATTCCATACATAGAGACCTGAAAAAGAATTCGACGTCCTAACAAATTCACAATTTTATTATTAACAAGGTATAATATTAATATCCACATAATGTTTTTTAGTTAATAATCATTTAGTTGTTCAAAAAATATTTTTTTGGCTTCATAAATGGTGAATTGATAGTATTTAAAACTATAATTCAAATTGATATAATAATTAGCAATAATAAATCAATTGAATTTATTTATTTATATTTTTAGATTTTTTCTCAAATAAACTATCCTTTACTAAGTTAAAAAATCAATATCTTAAGTTTTGATTTCGAATTATAAATATAAAAATTATTCCTATGTTACTCTCTCCGTCTGCACCAACTACTTTTTATAAAAATTAAGAATGATAGTTTTAATAGTTAAATTCATTTAATTTTATAAATTTTTCTATTTTATTTTTTTATTTATTTAATTCCTTAAAATTTTTTATTTATGCATTTTGATTAATTTTATTAGAAATTAATAAATTAATTAAAAAAATTAAATAAAAATAAATTTAAAATTTTACCAATAATCAATACAAGAAAAAAATATATTTATATTTTAAGACATCCTATGACATCCGAAATAAATGTAACCATCAAATTGCGGCGGAGTATATTAATTTTATTAAATGTAACATCAAAAAGGAAAAAAAAAACAAAAACAAAAGTGGATATATGCTATAAAGGGAATAATCTCTTTAAGCTAGACAAAAGAGTACGTGATCATTCCCACCACTTCAGCTAAAGGGTCGCCATAGTAGACCAAACCATAATTATATTATTAATTGTAAATTATAAATAAATGACCAAATTAAATTAAATAGTACTAATTTTTAATTTAAATTTCCCTTCTCTTTTCGCTTTTCTTACGCTTTCTCCCTCACCAAACACTCTCCAAGCCGGAAACCCCCTAATCTCTCTCTGTTACTTGTTCTTTTTCTTTCACTTTCCCGCTCTCTTTCAATCCGTTTGTTTCCCGAGAAAATCCGACAATCTAAACGTAATAATACTCAAGTCACTGCCTTTATGATCTTGGTTGTGTTTTGGTATCTTAAGTTGGAGTCTTTGTAGCTGATTTTGCTTGTTAGTTTGGATCTGCAGTGAAAGAGTGATAATTAGGGTTTTGATCTTTTTTGCAAGTTGAAGAAGTGAAATTGTGGGTTTGTGTTGTTTTGGTGTTTTTGCAGATCTGAAAAGCTAGGGTTTGTGGAATCGGAGAAAAAAAAATGCAGACAAGGTACATGGAGAGGACTAATAGTATGGCTAGAGGGAAGAGGAGCTTAGAAGGAGGTGACGATGACGACCATCCGGACATGAAACGGCCAGCTTTAGCTCGGTAAATTTATGGGTTTTGGTTCGTTTGTGTGAGTTAATTGTTTTTTTTTTGTACTTCTTTGCTGTGTGTTAAAAGCAATTATCTTTGATTCTTTTTTTGGGTGCACGGCTGTTTGTTATTTGTGGGTGAAGTTTGTTGGTTAAGCTAATGTAGGTTTAATTGACAGTTGTGTGGTTGCAGTTTTGTTGCTTTGCGCTGACTTCTTTTATTTTGGCTGCTAGTTTAGTGAGCTTGGAACTAAATGAACTCTGATTCTCTTGTGAGTTGTGAAACTACTTCAGCAGCAGTTAAGATTTGCTTTATATATCATTGTGTTGACACTTGGTAGTAACCTCGGGGTCTGATACTTAGTTTGGTTGGATTTGTAGTTGCATATGCCAAATGGAGGTGAAGTAAGAATAGAGTGTAAACATTTTCCAAGGCAATTTTAAGTTACTAGCATTTCCTCCCTGAGTTTGGAGAAGGGTTCTTTCTGGTCCCATTTATTTGAGTTCATTTTCACTTGCTTTCTTTGATATCAAATAAAAAGTTTTGTTTTCCTTTACCCCTTTTTAGTCCTGTGGGAAAGAAAAATTTACCATGTACATTTTCAACTGTGCTTCTCTTTTTGTCTTCTATAAAACTGTGAATAACAAGTGTTCTTTAGCTACACATGTCAGTTGTGCTTGCTGTGTGCACCATATTTAAATTTTATATGATTTTAGTTTTGTCTCCATACTTAAATTTGGGTTGAATAAATTCCAGGAAGATTTTTCCCCATGCATGTGTGGTTAGTGATTATTGCTCAGGAAACTGGTTTTATGCAAATACGGTGGGGAATAGTTTTGGTTCTTTATTTAATGCATGTTTGTGGTTCATCTTGCAGTGTCATTGTAGAAGCTCTAAAGGTTGATAGTCTACAAAAGCTCTGCTCATCCTTGGAGCCGGTTCTCCGAAGAGTTGTAAGTTATTTGTTCCCAGTACTAATCTTTATGAACTACACTTGCTAAAAACTCAATGAAAGTTGAGATTGAAATTTAATTCTCAGTTCACAGTTTCTTTGGGTTATGATTATGGAAAGTTATGATAGTTTCTCACTCAAGCATAGTCCTGTCAGATTTAGTGGCCAGGATATCTCGACTTATGTTTTACATTTTGGGTGCATCATCAAGCAATTGTGGTGTGCATCTAGTGATCCTTACTGATCAGTGAAGATTCACATCTTTTGCGTTCTTATTTTGTATGGCCCATACATAATAGTGAGCCAATTGGTTCCTTCAAAATAGTACCTCTTTCTAAGACATGCAAGTTTTGATGTTTTAGGCTAGTTTCTTATTATCTATGCACATGGGATATTAAAATTGTGGTTTGATAACTTCTGATTAGCTAAAATAAATCTTTGCAGTTGGCTGAGCAATCTTTTACAAGTGAATTGATTTTGAGGCTCTTTAAAAGCCCTAAATTCATCTCTTGTTACTAATGTTCTTATAATCCCTTTCTGATGCTTCATGCTTTAGTGGTTGTGGAACAAAATAAAAGTTCACGCAGCTAATTTTTAGGTTCATTCTAATCAAAATTTCACTTTCCAAGAGTGGTGCCTGTGGATAGACATCTGAGCTTTTAGCTAATTATGCGGTAGTCTCATTTTTGTCAATTGTTCTCTTATGTCCTCTGCAATTTGTGTGAAACAGGTAAGTGAGGAAGTGGAACGAGCTTTAGCTAAGCTGGCCCCTGCTAGACTAAATGGAAGGTAAAAGCAATCCTTATTTAGTATGATCTGTTCAGTTTTTGTTCGACTTGTCTGTTTCAGGGTTTCATCTTAGGGGAAACGGTGATGATTAATTGTGCTTTGTTGCCTTTAATTTATTGATTGTAAATTGATGAGCTCATTTAGTCGAGCTAAGTTGTAAACAAGTTCCATTTGGGCTGATTTCCTGTAATTTCTTAAGGATTGGTATTTAGGAGTACAGTGAAACAGAATGACAGAAATGCAAGCAATATGGCACTTGATGGGTTCTTAAAATCAACTATTTTAGACGAGGTTTTTATCTTTAATTCACATTATTGAATTGTGGTTATTTACATTTCTATAAGACCTGATCAATTTTTTTTTCCTCAACCACATACATGATAAGCTCTCTGGTACACTTAATCATAAATCCTCTTCAATATTTGTCTTTTAATACCCACTTGAATGCTTTCTTTCTCTTTATTATCATGTGTATTTCACCTATAAGTGTATATTACCTAATATTTGAGAATTCAGGTCATCTCCTAAACAGATTGAAGGCCCAGATGGGAGGAAATTGCAACTTCAGTTTAGATCAAGGTTGTCCCTTCCACTTTTCACTGGAGGAAAAGTAGAGGGGGAGCAAGGTGCTGCTATCCATATAGTTTTGCTTGATGCCAACTCTGGCCATGTTGTGACTTCTGGCCCTGAGGCCTCTGCAAAGTTGGACATTGTGGTGCTTGAAGGTGACTTTAACATTGAAGATGATGAAGAATGGACTCAGGAAGAATTTGAAAGTCATGTCGTAAAAGAACGTGAAGGAAAGAGACCATTATTGACCGGGGAGTTGCAAGTAACCCTCAAAGAAGGGGTAGGAACGCTTGGGGACCTCACTTTTACGGATAATTCAAGTTGGATAAGGAGTAGAAAGTTCAGACTTGGCTTGCGGGTTGCTGCTGGGTATTGTGAAGGTATTCGTATTCGCGAGGCAAAAACAGAAGCCTTTACTGTTAAAGACCACCGAGGGGAATGTAAGTTTGTACTCTGCTTTTGGTTTTATAGAAATTTTTATTATATTTTTCATTTATTATTTTTGTCAGAAAAATGTTGCCAAATTCATGTATTTGTTCCTCTTAACAGTATACAAAAAACACTATCCTCCTGCATTGAATGACGAAGTCTGGAGATTGGAGAAAATTGGCAAGGACGGTTCATTCCACAAGAAGCTAAACAATAATGGGATATTCAGCGTTGAAGACTTTCTGCGCCTTGCAGTCAAGGAACAACAAAAACTGCGGAATGTAAGTGCTTTACTTGGTTCTCAATATAAGATCATGCTTTCTAATATTAATCTTATAAGATCATGCTTTCTAATATGTAACCTCTGATGAGTCCAGATTCTGGGAAGTGGCATGTCTAATAAGATGTGGGAGGCTCTCTTAGAGCACGCAAAGACGTGTGTCCTGAGTGGAAAACTTTATGTCTATTACCCTGAAGATTCAAGAAACATTGGTGTTGTGTTTAACAATATTTATGAATTGAATGGCCTTATTTCTGGAGAACAATATTTGCCAGCTGATTCTTTATCAGATGAGCAAAAGGTTGGTATGCTTTGTGATACAATTTGTTTTTTTCAGTTCTCTTCTAACTTCAATTTATCTTTTACTCTTGCATGAGCATTGGTTAGGGATTTAGGCTTTAGTATTTTGACTTTTACTATCTTGGATGCAATCGTCTTATATCTCCTCTCTGGAATTATGTGAAAATTGGTGGTTGATGACTTGTATGGATCAGATTAATGGATCAAATTTTGGCTGCATGGATCATACTACTTGCTTTTAACCATTTTCTTAAAGCGATATCAGTAATATCAAAAAGAACCTTAAAGTCACTGTTTTATGTTATGGAAAATATTTCTCATGTCATATATCGAATTCTAGAGTTTTTTTTTCTTCCCTTTAAGGGGAGTGATCGGTCTTTGAATTCATGTACTTTATGCTATCATATAGCTATGGATCAGGTTGTTGCTAGGCAGCTAGGCCTTGAGGTAGAGCTTGTATGTACCTTTCTGTTGCATGGACATATGTATTCAATTTAAAAAATTTTCTTTTGCAGGTCTATGTGGATACATTAGTGAATAAAGCATATGATAATTGGCATCTGGTAGTAGAATATGATGGCAAGTCTCTTTTAAACTTCAAGGAAAGTAAGAAATCTAGTACTTCCAGAAATGAAGTTCAGGTAGGACAATTAAGTTATCCAAATGCTTTGGACCAACAAATTCAAATACCACGGCTTCCATCAATGGTTCCAAATGAGCAACCTGACCTTCAAGTTGGATGTAAGTGTTATTGGGTGGTTATTTTTGTTAAAACATGCATTATGCATAAACAAGGAACTTAATTGCCTGTCATATTCTTTTCCTTATTTGGTTCTGCTTTTCTAGCATCAGGTATTAATGATAACATGGGAGCAAGATACTCAGCTCGTTCACAGTCCCAGCTTGTGAATCCAAATTCTCGCTCTCAGTTTGACGGCACTTCATTTGCTCAACAAGAACATCTGATCAGCCATTCACACCAGACCCCAGGCTTGAGAAATGATAACAATGTTGTTGGACTGGCACTTGGTCCTCCTCAGGCATCTACAACTTTGTATCAAACAATTGGATCGTCAATGCAGTCATCTAATTTAAATCCATTTGAAGACTGGGCACATACTCGTGACAAGGGAGTTGATGAATACTTTACAGAGGAAGATATTCGCTTGCGAAGTCATGAGATGCTTGAGAATGAAGACATGCAACACTTGCTGCGACTTTTTAGTATGGGAGGACATGGCTCTGGACATATGCCTGAAGATGGATTTGAATTCCCTCCATACATGACATCCCCCATGCCCACCTTTGATGAAGACCGCACACGTCCTGGAAAAACCGCTGTTGTGGGTTGGCTGAAGATCAAGGCTGCAATGAGGTGGGGATTCTTTGTTAGAAAGAAAGCAGCGGAGAGGCGGGCGCAACTTGTTGAGTTGGATGAGGATGAATAGAAAGGCTGCTTTTGTTTTCTTTGTTAAGCATCTCGGTCCACTTTTTATCAACCCAGCCAGCAATGTCATCAGGTTTTGGGACAAGGAAATTTTATGATTTATAAGTCCTTGAAGACTTCTGGTGTTCTGAGACAAGTGGATCTCTTTTTGTACAGTTACCTGTACAGTAAGCTGTTTCTTTCAGTTACTCCTTACTCGTCGAGGTACTTTCTCTGATGACTTTATCATTGCTTTGTGTATGATATGGACTCAAGACTTAAAAGATTGCTAGGGGGTGAATATGCCATCAACTTGATGACCCTTTTCATTCTTGTAGATTGATTAGGGAACATTTCTGAATGCTGATACTAGATTTGACTTCCAAGCCATTGTTGTATCCGTCAATGATTTGTATGATATTCAAGGCACTAAGTCTCATTTTCATTGCTTTTTATCAACATCACATTTTTGTTTTGTTTATCAGCATTATGACTGGTTTGTGTGTGATACCGGTTCACAGCTTCGGAATGATTATGGCCTGCTACATGACATGCCTTTCAAGTTTTAGAAGTCGTGATTTTTCAGTAACTTACTGCTTGTTACGTAGGAATGAAGTGGAATGCTTTAGACCCTTCAAAGGTCCTTAGCTGATCAGCATAAGTTCCACTCTCGTTCGGTTGCCAGATTCTTCTCAGGCTGAGGACTAGTTGGATACGTGTTAATTCATTTTACTTATTTTATTCTGCAATTTATTTTGCTGTGTATTGGTTAGGACGTGTTTTTACCATGCATGAGACCCAACAAGCGGTTTTTCCTGCCTCTAATGCGGAACGAATTCTCGGTGCGTTGGGTTGTATTCTTGCCACTATGTATTTGGCGAGATTTGGTTTGTGCTATATTTAGTTATAACTCTTCGAACATTTTGAACTTCCATCAGTGTTTAGCCAAGACTGGTTATCCTCTCAAATTTTCAGTTGTTTTAATGTATCATGTATAAAGGAGTTGGAAGTCAAATTGCTTGCAAGTTGGAAACAGACAATTACTGTGCAAATGCTAGTGGATGGTGTGGCATCAGCGGTCTGAAATAGAGGCCTGGAAAGGATAAGCACATGGTATCCTACGTGAACGTCACTGTTCCCCACCCCATAGTGACCTAAGCAAAGGGCATCTGTTTCAACGTATTCGAATTGCTGCATTTTCAGCTTTTTGAAATTTTTCTTCATGAATTTAGTTCTCAAATTTGGCTTCCAATAGTCCACCTTTGATCTCCAAATGCCCTCCTAATTTGTTGATTTGTGCATTTTAAAACTCCAAATCAAGACTTGGTAATGTTGAAAAAAGTAGAACTGGAATTCTTTTGTCAAATGGATGGGGATCTGGCACTCATCAAAAGAACAATATAAATATGAATAGACATATAGCTCATTGTACTAAAGTCTATTTCTAAGGAATTGTTATTTTGATTTCTGGTGAAATCAAATAAAAATGACTTTCTAATAAAAAAAAGAACAATTAAAATTAAAAGAAACTGATTTTTTTCCCTGTACTTAAGAGTGTTGTTTTTAATTTTTCCAAGTGCTACCCATCCCTTTTTTAATGTGGCATCCAAATTTTGATGATATTAATGTTGATTTCTGTCCTTTTTATTCTCTTTGGTACATTAGCTCCTATATGTAAGGGGAATTTATCGTAATGACGGGGCTTTCAAGAAGGCAAAACGAGTGTAATTATAAATAATAATAATAATAATAATAATAATAATAATAATAATAATAATAATAATAATAATAGAAATACAAAGTTGGTTAGGCTTACGTTATTATATACGTGATGATGTTACCATAAATAGAGTGGGATGGCGAATCGGAGATCGGGTTTTTGGGTTATTCCTATCTTCCTACATCATCCAATGGAAATGGAAACCCTAAAAACCCTTAAAAAGGAGCTCCCTCTTCAAGTCCAAATATCCAATCTTCTCTTCTAGGTTTCCTCTTCAAATACATATAGAATGGCGGTTCAGGAATGAACTTTCTCCAACACAAGTGAAGGTGGATACAATGATCATTCTCATGTATTTGATGCCATAGGTTGTGTCTCTCTCTTTTCTAATATATATTCATTCCATTGTTTTTGTTAATTATAGGCCCTTCAATTTTTTTTTCTTTTTAAATGTTGAGGATATTATCAATAAAAGTATTTTATTAGAACTTACTTCAATTGTTTGTATATGCCATTTCTTTACCAGATTCCATTTATTTTTTTATGTCCATCTATCCGATTAACTTCATGTTGATATGGGTTAAATGCACCGGAAATCTTCTTATTTTTTTCCTTTTTTTGATTTTTTTATTGAACATGTACGTCTGATCTAAACTATCTCGACTCTTTTTCTTTTGATCAAAAATAATCTTCTGTGAGTTATCTTAAGTTAGTTTTTTTTTTAACTAGTGAAAGAATGTATATGTATGGTTACAATGTGATGGTGATGTGAACCATGTGCTTGCTATCATGGCTTAAAAATAGCATTGTTCCAGACAACATTAGTTGAGTTAAATAGGATTATTGACTATTAGTTTTTCTCTTTTTATCCCTTCGATTATGATTTAAATACCTAGAGTCCGTAGTAATAAACAGATTGAAAATTGTAGCAAATTTATTAGCTCTGGAGTCTTATTCACCACTTTCGCAAAAGGGTTCGGGTCGGCTATTGAAAAAAATTTGAGAAGTTAGGGAGCTACACGCACACATGGACGCGAAAGACGTTGTGGTGGTGGAAGCGTTTAAGGTGTCTGGTTTTGAGTTAATTATGCCACATGTTATAATTAAACCGTATATTTATATAAATAAAAATACTAATTTTATGATTATCAGAGTATACTAATTTTGTCTTACAAATACCACAACAATGAAACATATTCTCGAAATTGTCACACCAAATCGAATAAAACCGAATTTCTCGTCTGAATTCTCTCTTTTCTTCCTCTCCATTGAAAACGAGATTTATAGCAGCCTCCAATCTAGAAACGACGTAACCGTCAACGATGGCCTTCGATTTGGAATTGATGCGTGCGATCTGGGACGTCGGAGGATGGGACTCGTGTTTCGCCTCGACGAAGTTGCGAATCGACGACGAAGACGACGTGACGAAGAAGGAAATGACCGATCGACGACGGCACAAACTGAAACGGCTGATCGATAAAGAAGATGACACGAAAGTGGAAGATTTTTGGTCCGCTAGGTTTCAAAACCCTAGCTACTGTCTCTTATGTTTGAAATAATTGTTCTGTCCATACAGTGTTGCAAAATTATAAAAATAGTGTTGCAAATAGTAAAGTGTTGTTCGACGTCTGGGGTTTGGATTTTGCAGGGGTGTTTTTGTCTAGGTGTCGCAGATCTGGAATGGAAGAAAGAGAGAGTAGTGATGGAGAAGGTAAGCTTGAACAGCGGCGGCTAGGATTTGAGAGGATAATGTCTTTTTGTTGTTGAACTTACGTACTCCTTTGTAGACATAAAATTTATGTTGCTTAGACTTTTGTAGACTTTCATATATTTTTGTGAGCCTTTGAATATTATTGTAGATCTTTAAAATTTTTGTACACACATTTTTGTACATTAAATTGATAACTATTAAATAAATTATTTTTTATAAATATTTTTTATTCTAAATATCTATATAAACTAACAAATCTGCTTAATTTAAAAAAAATATTGCACTGAAAATTTATTAAATTAACTTACAAAAAAAATTTGTGAATTCTCTTTTGAATATTTGTATAAATCATTGTAGACCTTCTAAAAAATCAAATATTTATTTTGGCTAGAAATTATTTTTTTTAAAAAAAATTAATTTTTCACAAAAATATCGTAATGTCTCAAGAAAATGACATTTTTAACATAGTGTTTATTTTTTCTGAAATTTTTTATAGTTGAAAACTTAGAAAATATTTTTCAAATTCAATATTTATTTTCCTAATAAAATGTGATTTTCCCTTTGTTTTTAGAGGGTAGGGATCTAGGGTAAGCATTTACCATCGGCCAAAGCCCTGTCTCTGATTTTTTCGGGCTTCGACTAAAGGCACAACTCTTTCAGCTTGGCCCTAAAATAAAAGGAATAATTTTTGAAGATTTTATTATATTTTGTATATTAAATAAAGTAATCTAATCGAAGGTTAATAACATTATTAATATAAAAATTGTTAAATTAATATATTTTATAATATATTTGTTTTTATAATTTTTTTTACAAAAATATTTTGACCCCTTAGTTCGACTTGTGCCCAACCTGCTTGTTGCATTTTTAGAGATAAACTCACTGGGCTCTGCCCATGCCGAACCCTAAAGTTGGGTGGGAGGAAGTAGAAGAGGAAGGCTCAAATCTAAAATTTCAGAAGGAATTAAAATGTTAAGGGCAACACATTGAAAGAAGCGGCTAGCTCGGCTCGAACATGGATGAGCATTTAACTTGGCAACAAACACTTGTATTGCCGTGTGACCAACAAATTCTTTTATCATTAGGGATTGAGATGCGGAAAAGGTGAATTAGAGGCCTTTACTTTCATGTGATGATAAATTTATTCTGAAGGCGAGTAAAAAACATACCAACAAACAATATAATTAACAAAAACGAGCAAGGATCAAGATCCTACCTCATAGTCCAGTAAGCACAACAAGAATATAGGATCTTAGTAAACCTTTCTAGTTGAACTATAAATGAGAACAATCAAAAATACGCTGATCAACAACCTGTTCAAACCGTTTATCAATAATGTCAAGAATCCGCTGTAGTGCGAATAATTAAATCAGTTGATTCACGCACGAATACCGAAAATAATCTAGGAGATAACTATTGAGTCTGTTAATTCGCGCACGAATGCCGGAAATAATCTTCTATAAACCTGTTGATTCTACAAATACTCAGGATAATAGGCATAAAAAATCATTGATTCCAATAAAAATACCAAAATTTGACGAGAAAGAAAAAACGTTCATGCCGACATATTATTATCAACTTTGATTCGAAGAAACAAGACTGTTATATATTTATAGGGCCTAGAAAAACCCTATTAAGAGTCTTAAACAAAATAAACAAAAGAAATAAACTAATTTTTAATATTTCTAAACAAGAAACCTAACTAAAATAGAATTCTAATTAACTAAAATATAGCATAAACTTCTTTTTTTCTCCACTACATCATTCTCCCCAGAGTGGAGAGAATTCACCATCGAATTGTAGCCATGTTCAAACTGTTATGTTCTCACGGATTTGCTGCTCCATGTCCCATTTGTAGACGTTTTCGAGCTGTTGTTGTCTTCTCGGGGGCAAGATCTTTCGTCTCTGATACTAACTGAGGTAGCGAAAGCTATAACAAACAAGAGATAAATAATTGAGTCCACTGATTCGCTCATGAATGCCGAAAATAATCCTTCTATAAACCTGTTGATTCAAAGAAGATCATGAAATTAGGCATCCAAAACTCAAAACATTGGGGAAAATTTTCAAGAAATATTGTTGTTTATCAAAAGTGAATCCAAATTCGGCCAAACAATCATTAAAAGTCGACATTCAACCCTAACAATAAAGAAAAAGACAAAAATATCCCTACTAAAATGTTCCAAGCCTCCAAAAGGCTTCAAACAACATTTTTTGGGTCTAAAAATAGCAAGTTATAAGTAGACTAGTAATAAGTCGTAGAGCTCTTAACGAACTTCAATTTAATATATTATGGGTCCATAACTCATCTCGGATAAAAAGTTATGGCTCTTTGAAGTTTTGTCGTATTTTACCGAATCTAGGCGCTCTATAAAGCCCAAAGCTACTTGATCCGTATCATTTTCGTAGTCGGAAGAGTTCAATAAGATTTCCAGGTTTATTCGATTGAGCTCATCCTGAGTTCACTAAATTCTATAGGGAATTCTCATATTTTCTGCATTTCTCACCATCCAACTTGATTGCTTTTTGCTCCAACCTTTTCTGTAACATTTATTAATATTTTGTTACCATCAAAATCAATCTCTAGGGTCAACATTAATAAAAAAAATAAACTTGAATAATTCATTTTTCTTAGACTTGTAAAGAATTCTTTTTTCACTAGATAAAATATAAAAGAAATTGTAAGTACATAAAAAAAATAAAAGAGAAAAAATATGTCAATTTTTAAAACAAAAAAAAAAAGAAAAGCAAAAAGTTTTTTTTTTAAAAAAAACTAACATGTGAAAAGTGAAAAATTGTTCTTAACTTAAAAACTAAAAAGAAAATTACTGGAGCCGAAGAGATAAATCAAAATTAAGAAGGATTAGTAAGAATAAGTCGAAGATTTGAAGCGACAGTAAAAAATAGGTAGTTC
>CAODLS011561500.1:0-12156 GCA_948243855.1 Flueggea neowawraea
GATCAGTTTTTCCAAAGACTTCCTGTGTCTGGTACTGATTCATCAGAAGTCCTTCATAAGGATATGTCATGGTGGAAATCTTGTTCATCCACTTCCAGTAAATGGGAATATCATGGCTATCCAAGAAGTAGCCGCAGAACAAGAAGAAGAGTGCAGTGAAAGCAATAACTGCTGCGTAACCGAGAATGTAGTTAGGGACAATGGAGCTGACAAACACCACAAATGAGTTGGTGGAGAGGAGTGAAACATAGAGAACAATCAGGAAATAATAGAAGGGACCACGGAGTTTCAGGGCTTTCCAAACGATAGCTGCATACACTCCTGATTGCAGTAAAAGGAAGGGAAGATAAGTGATCACCCCTGCAATGGTGTAAGAAGAGGCTCTATATGCATTGTGAGAAGTCTCACGGATGAAAATGAAACGTTCTTGGATAAATGCAGGAACTGCATCGTTGGAAGAGAAGAAGAAAAGGCAAACCGTGAAGATAAAGAAACTAAGTCTGTTTGTGATTCCTTGGAGATCTGGTTTAGGATTCAGGAACATTGTGGACATCATGAAGCCCATGATTGTTAGGACAACAAGTCTCGAAAGGAAAAGCTCAGGGGTGCGCCCGATGTTCTTGAAGTTTCGGCGCATCAGAATCCAGGTTTCGGACAAGAAGTTGTTTGAAAATTTAGGACCGTAATGATTTTCCTTTGTGTTTGCAGCAACATTTGGAGTCCGGTAGTCATCTTCATTCACAGTGTAGTCACTGCTGTGTGGAGTTGGCGTGCCTGGGAGGATCTCACTTGAATATGTGTAGTAGCCTGGCGATGCACTGTACAAAATCATTCATACATAGAATCAGAAATGATCCATCTTTTCTCATTTATCAGAACCAAATTGCATTAGCATGTTTGATAGACTAAATATGAGACAAGAATTTATCAAATGGAACGTGATGAGCAGATTAAGGAAAATTTCGAAAAGTTGACTCTACCTCATAGGAATTTGCATTTTCTTATCATTCTTTTGGCGGGTATGTGTAAATTGGAGCATCTACATGACCCCACTTTGAGCACTCCAAGACCTTGATGAATTGTTATTATAAGGGCTTCTTATACTACTATCAAAATCATTTGCTTCGCGAGTACTAGCTTGTAAAGGTAAGCGCTTTCCATCATTTCTCTTATCATCAACCTGGTGGCGACCCCTGTAGGCTGGAGGCGGCGTTGGAGTGACAGTGGTTGCAGATATTTCATCATCAGATAATGGTGGCGGTTTCATTCCTGTTCGCGCAAATTCTGCTAGTGCATCCACTCCATGATCCGATTGATCATACTCTTGTATCACATCAATTAAGTACTCTATAGAGTTCTCCCCCTTTGGGACCTTCCGTCCCATCCTGTTGAGATGGCGAGTGACATCTTTCGGCGAGCCTTGAAACATGAGCTGGCCACGAGCGAGGACAATTAGATGATCAAGAAGCAACTGAATTCTTGATGAAGGCTGATGAATTGTGAGGATCACAGTACTTCCTGACCTTCCAATGTCATGCACCTTTTCAATTACACTATGAGCATTGGTAGAGTCTAGACCTGAAGTTGGCTCATCAAGGAATAGCAAGGATGGTCCATGGATTATGTCAACACCGATTGAGACTCTCCTGCGCTCACCGCCAGACACTCCTCGCGTACCTTCATCACCTATATAGGTGTTCCTAGATGTCTGCAATGAAACACATCAGTGTAAACAATGACACCGATCTTCCTAAAATAGCGAAGTTCCAAACAATTTTTCTCTATTCAGAACCAAAGTGATTTACTGTAGTGTGAAGAAAATTAACTTAAGAATCATCCTATCAGTCTCTTCAATTATATGCAGCAGTTGTTCTGTTTTAGCAGCTTCGGTTACAGGACATTGAGCACATATATGTAAGGATATAATACAATTGTAAAGCAAAATTTACTTACTGCTAAACCGAGCTGTTCAATCAGCTTCTCTACCCGCTGCTTTTTTTCCTCGGTGGAAATATGACCTAGCCGAAAATCAGCCGCAAACATAAAAGTCTCATATACCGTAAGCATTGGAAATAATCTATCATCCTGCATCACATAAGCTGAAGTCCTCTTAATCAAGTTAGGACTCATTTCCATTCCGTCAAATGACACCCTCCCTTTAAGACTCCCGCTCGCAATCCGCCCCGCCAATCCATCCAACAATGTAGACTTTCCTGCTCCACTAGGCCCCATGACAGCAGTGATGCAACCCTTTGGGGCATACCCAGTAATTCTATGCAACAAGTCCACTTCTTGGTTCACCGATTTCCCTTCAAGCTTCTTCTTTTTATTCACAGTGTAAGTCATGTTATAGAACTCTAAACCTCCTGTGAAATTCACAGGCCTGCCTATGTCAATCACAGTTTCATGTTGTCGATGACCAATTCCCAGTGCCATTCTGAGACCAACTCAAGAACTACAAACCAGATTGTTGGTTTTGTTCAAAAAGGCTCTAAAGGGGTGTCCTTGTTAAGGTGAATTAAAAGACAAGAAGATGTCAAGGTCGTACAACTAAGATGATACATGGAGGAGATGGATACAAGGCTTGGAAGAGGCTGTCTGTATTGAAGAATCCATTTTTAGTCGTTCTGATCGAAAGTAAGAGAGCTTATTCTTGTTTTCTTCATCTTCAGGTTTTGTCAGTTTGTATTGAAAGTTATTTCATAGCTTGCACCCTTTAACCCATCTTCCTGGATCATATACAGTTGTTTTCAAATGAGCAAGTATGGTTGGCATTGGAATTAGTTATCAATCAAAAGCATCACTTTTTTTTGGTTTGTTTTTAATTCTGGTTACTGCCCGTCTACACTTCAAACACACTTGGGCAATCTTCATGCTTAATGAAGCAAAAGCATAATATTTTGCTAATCTAATTGACAAACTTGAAAGAAATAATCAACAAAAATAATACGAAGCCATAACTCAAATATACAAAATCTGAATCAGAAAACAATAACCCAGATCTGAATCAAGCGATTTGACTTCTCACACCACCAACAACATATATGACTAGCACCAACAAATAAATCTCTAACATCTTGTTGGATTAGTGAAACTACAAGTCAAAGTCTGAGTCTTGAAAAAAATTTAGAGAGAGAGAGAGAGAGAGAGAGAGAGAGAGAGAAGAGGGGTTGAGAAATGGTCTTTTCGGTGAGACTGAGAGAGACAGGGGTATTAGGATAATTTGAACTTCTGCATTACTAATAATTAACAGTGTTGTTTTTTAGGGACCAAATAAACTAATTTTCAAACACTAGGAACTCAAAATAAATTATATCAAACCTTAGGGCCCGTGGAGTAAAAATTATTCTCCCTTTATTTTTCTCTCCTCTGTAATCTGTATCAATGATCATGATCATCCCTTCAGATCTCTCTCACAGAGTCAAACGAAAACGATGTCGTTGGGAATTAGTATATATGAAAAATATCCTTATTAATATCAAAGATTATCCAAAAAAGAAAAAACTCACTCGACAGGCTACACTGATTCGGTACGTTCAAACCCATAGAGGCAATCTCGTTGCGCCTCTGCTTCAAAGCAAAGCAGCCATGTCCATCACTAATTGCAACTTCTTAGTGTTGGAGCTTCCACCATCCACAACCAAACCCTCACTCTTCACCACCAGCACCACCATCATATCTTCACTAAATGATAGGTTTCCCAGAACAATTCTCAAAATCCCTTCCATATCCCACATAGACAATACAAGTAAAGGTAACAGCTTTAACAGCAGTGAGTACCATTTCTCTAACTTCTCACTTTGAAAGTTTGTTTATTTTCAACTGGGTTGTTTCAAAATTTGAATTTTATGTGTTAATCAGGTTGCAAAGCGAGTGGGGTTGCAAATGTAGAGGTGGAGGAACAGGTGGAGATAGAGGTTGCAGAAGGGTATACTATGACCCAGTTCTGTGACAAGATGATTGATGTGTTCTTGAATGAGAAACCGAGAGTAAAAGATTGGAAGAAGTTGTTGGTGTTCAGGGAAGAGTGGATTAAGTACAGGGAGAGGTTCTACACTAGGTGTCGAATGCGGGCTGAGAGGGAAACTGATCCTAACATGAAGCAAAAATTGATTTCCCTTTCGACTAAGGTTAAGAAGGTACAACATTTCATGTTCGTTATTGAGTCCTATTAAACCCATTTCCTGGTTGTAATGATTGTTATGTTGTCTGTGAAACTTGATGAAATCAGAAAGTGGCATGACTGAATTAGTAGTTTGTATGGAATTGGTGAATTAAAGAATTTGGTTGTAGAAAGGTTTTGCCTTTTTTAATCCCATTTTTGCTCTTTCTGAATAGCCTAAAGTAGGTTGAGAGATTAAATACAGATGCCTTTTGGGTTTAGAGCTTCTTTCAATTTTCTGTACTCACGGATGAACATTGCAGATTGATGATGAAATGGAAAAACATAACGAACTTCTTAAAGAGATCCAAGACAATCCTACTGACCTGAACGCAATAGTTACAAAGCGCCGAAAGGACTTCACAGGGGAGTTCTTTCGTTACCTCACTCTTCTTCAACAAACCCACGACAGTTTAGAGGACTGTGATGGTAATCATTTGAGGTTTTTTGGATGCCTGGTATTTGTTATTTAGCTTGCTTTGATGATATACTGCTAGAACATAAATGTTTCAGATATTCATGATGACTAAATTGCACCATGTCATTCATAGATTATTTTTTTTGTGTTTTCGGAAGTTAATGTTCATATCACGATTAAATATAATGTTTTTATAACTCTTCCATAATATTTGTCAATTTTGTAAAATGGCGCCTTTCTATACTCCTGCTTTGACATATTTAATATAATTACCAAAAAATGCATATCTTTCCTTTATGCCAACCATCTGACATGGTTACATGATCATTTCAACAGCGGTGGTCAGGTTAGGAGCTAGATGCTTGTCTGCCGTTAGTGCTTTTGATAAGACTCTGGAGATTGTGGATGATTTGGATACCGCCCAAGCCAAATTTGATGATATCCTTAACTCTCCTTCGGTTGACATAGCATGTGAAAAAATCAAAAGCCTAGCCAAGGCAAAAGCACTTGACTCTTCATTGATCCTGTTGATAAACAGCACATGGTCTGCAACGAAAGAGTCAAAAACTATGAAAAATGAGGTATCATTTTGAATCTTCTCCAACAATGTGGTGATTTTTTTGTTTATTCTTCTAACTTTGTAGAGCATCTATTATTACATGAAATTGATTTACTGGCTGATTAATTTATAGGTAGATGAGAGGCTAATTAACTTTCGAGATTAATTATTGAATTATTCTCTAACAAATTTCGTTCTCTTGTCATTCTTTGTTTAATGTGCAGATATCTTGGTGGCTTGAAATAATAAAGATTGTTAGATCTAGTCATTTGAATAAATTATACAGAGGGTATTAGTTTCGCTGAGAAAATAATCTATATCAAATTTGCGCAATTTCCTTTGTTCATAATGTGCTAGCAATGAATTAAGGAGCTTGACTTGCCAGTTATGGGCACAAAATCTTAATTGGAAAGCAACATACTGACCTGCTACTCAAATCTCTAGAGCATCATGTTTGCCTTTTTAGTTCCCTTTATTTTTCACTTAACGTTTCAGTACAAATATGAGTCCAACATGGATATTTACCTGCATTGTGACATCATTAGCTGTTTTTGCTTGATTGCATCCTCATAAAACCTTAGTGTTTTTGCCTGGATTTATTGTTGCAATAGTGCTTTTCTTTTGGCCACTGTCAAATTTTTTATCATAAGGACTCTAATCAGGTCAAAGAGATTATGTATCAAATATATAAAGCCACAAAGAGCAGTCTTAGGAGCATTGCACCTAAGGAAATAAAGCTACTTAAGCATTTGCTAAACATCACTGATCCTGAAGAGCGATTCTCAGCGTTGGCAACAGCATTCTGCCCCGTAGATGAACATGATACCAAAGATCCTTATGCTTTGTACACGTAAGATAAACAAAATTGATTGTTTAGTATCTCTAAAAGCCAGTATGTGTTTTTATGAAGGTTTTTTGTGCTTTAATGTAAATGACAGTACTCCAAAAGAGCTGCACAAATGGATTAAGATCATGCTTGATGCCTACCATTTCAACAAAGAGGAATCAGATATCAGGGAAGCTAAGCAGATGACTCAGCCTGTTGTTATACAAAGACTTTTTATCCTGAAGGAAACGATTGAAGAAGAATACCTGGAAAAGAACACATCACAAACAGAACCTGGAGGGAGCACCGATCCAATTGATTTATGAGATGCCTTCCAGATTTTAGCAATGCTCAACGAATAGCAATGCCTATGTTGATGGTCTTTAAGATGAAGCCTCCGACCATGAACTGCATTTCGTCATCTTCAGATTACCGTTTATATGGAGCAATGACTTTCCGGCGGGATGATGTTGTTGGCAGCCTCTGTGTTTTGAGCGTAGGAAGACATCTCCTATATGGCAAAGGTTGTTCGAAAAGATTGTAAATTTAAGGTGCTCCTGGAGCCCTGCATGTAGTAAATCTTTGCTTATGGCGTATAGGATTAATGTATGCAATGCACTGCTGCCCTTTGTCGTCATAGGTGAGCAAACTTACAATTTTTTTTTTTTGACGGAGGAGCAAACTTACATTTATAATATCCTTTGTTTATTGTCTACTGTTTTACAAAAAATTAACATTCTGAACATTTTAATTCAGCATTGAGTGTATCATGTTTCAAAGGGTATGTTTGTTTATGCTAGTCTGCAAATATAGATTGTATCAAAAAAAGAAAAATTGACACATTTTTTAAGGATTATAGCATATTTGAATGAATTTACAGTTTTAATATATCGTTAACTGAGATATCGGAAACATAATGACAATCTCTTTTTTGGTATCATGTGATTTACTCAAACTATCTCAATCAAAAAAGATTTACTCGAACTACCACATTTGCAACCTAGTATTTTCAGTCAACCAAAAACGAGTATTTCTGATACCTTTGTATATTTTTTAAAGATTAGCAACAATTTCACTTGTTATTTACAAATAGAAACAGAATTTGGCAAATGTTCCCCTCCACCAATCAGACTAGTCATCTAGCGGTTTGTTTCAACTCGTGTTCCTCTCGTGACTGTTTCATGCGCTTTTCTTGTTTTACTTTGCCAGGTCCTTTACCGTGCAACTTATGAGAGCGCTTTCGGAAGGATTCCTTAAGAGTAAACTTTCGCCCATATTCATCTGTCCTTTCAATACCAATGTCCTTATCATTGTTATCAGCTTCGTTGTTTACTACACCAGTATGTTCGCTCTTTTTCTTAACCTTGTTTCTGCCTTCCCATTCAACATTTTTTTTGGTGCTCCTCGCTCTTTAAGTAGCTTCAATGCACCTGATAATCCTTTTTCCAACAAAAACTTCATGAATAATTACATCTTGAGCTAGCTTATTGTTATGATCCTCAGTTGCAGAGATTTCGTCTTTTCTACGGTTAACTTCTGTCCTTCCACAGGGTACATCTGTTTTTTTCTTGATCAGAAGCTCCATGTGTTTCATCTTCCTCGTTGAAAACGCCCCATCTTCAGGCTTATGGATTTCTTGATCAAGTTGTAGACACCGGACAAACTCTTCCATCTCCGTGGAAACAATCTTGTTTGCTTGTGGCTCTGTCCCTGGGTTTTTTGATCTTTAGTAAGCTGACTGTTCGCAGTGGTGGTGGCAAGGCGAGCAATACCCTCAATGGCCCGATGCTTTTGCGTCTTGCTTTTTGAGGGCTAATTTCTTGCTCTCTCCAAGAATTTATAAAGATCCTCATCATCGTCTGCATATACTCGATTTTCATCTTCTCCTCTTTTAACAGAAAAAGTTTGAGTTTGTTCCAATCTCAGTGATTTAGATGCCTCATCTGCTTTAGCATATGCTGATTGATATGCACTTTTTCTCATCTCTGCCTTGGATCTCTCTTGTTCCTGTCTAATGGCTACCTTGCACCATTTCGAGAACGAAGATGTAACCGGGAAAAATAATAAATAATAGAAAACAAAACAAAATTAACTTAAAAACACATTTATTTTAATTAAAAATACAAAAAATCAAAAATAGAAACTGCAAAACAGATTTTCATAATTAGAAACACGCAGAGACTAAATTTTAAAAATACTAGATATATAAATTACTAGAAAACACGCCTAAATTAACACCAAATTAAATTCAAATCAAACATTACTATCTAAAAAAACTCCTACAATCTATGACAGAATCTGGGATATCAAATCCCTATCTGAATTACTTTCTAAAATTTCAAATCTGTATTGATCAACAAGGAATTTATGATATCAAAACGCGATCCTATACTTCCTAAAACTTCAAATACAATCATTCTACAACTTCGAATGTAGATCTCATCTCATCCTCTATTTCGATCAACAATAAAACTTTAGCTGACATCAAATCAAAGAAGCGACTGCAGCTAGGGATGGGCATATTGGCCCACAGCCCGACTCGCTATTTTTTTTTTAAAATAGGGTCGGACCTGGACTTATGGTTTGGCCCTACCGGTTGGCCCACCCGGATATATATTATATATTTTTAATATATTATATATATAATATATAGTGTATTAATATTAATTTGATGTATTATGTATTATAAATTAGTAAAAATGATGTCAATTATAAATTTAATCGTTGTTTAGTATTTATTAAAATATAATTTATATAATAAAGTATATGTTAAATTATATTTTGATAAAATAAATCTAGGATCCTATTTTTTTATAAAAAAATGACCCGTGGGTTGAGCTGACCTGCCCTTTTGGATGGGCAGACCTAGGCCATACCTTCAGCCTGATCGATTGGGCCTGACTGGTCCGGCCCACACCCATCCCTACCTGCAACATGTCTCCATAGGTCTTCTGAAGGCCTTTATTGGGTCTTCAAGAGTCTCCAATTGAGGTCTCCAAATGTTTTCTGAATCTCTATTAGAGGTTTTCAAGAGTCTCAATAAATCTCTACTTGAGGTCTCAAGATGTCTTCTAAAGACTTCACTGGGGGTCTTTAGGGTTCTCAAGGAGTCTCAACTTGAGGTCTTTAGAGGTCTTCTAAAAGATTCACTAGAGATCTCTAAAGTCTCCACTTGAGGTCTTTTAAAGGCTTTAATGGAGGTGTCCAAGGGTCTTCTAAAGGCTTCACAGGAGGTCTCCATCGGAGGGAGGGACAAAACAAAGACAAAAACAAAAAAGAGACAACATCGGCGCGAGGGATGGATGAGAGAAAATGACGGAGAGGAGTGAGAGAAATGAAAAGAGAAGCTGCGTCCGAGAAGGTGAGTGATGGTGGCGATCGGAGACGGAGGAGAGGGGAAATGAATGACAATTATGGTTTGGATGAAGAGAAAGAGAGAAAGAGAAAATAACGTATAAAGAGAAAAATTTGTAAAAATGAAAAGAAAAATTAGATTTTATTTGATATTAAATCTGATATTTTAAAAAATTAAGAGTTTAAAAATAATATTCTTAAAAATTAAATTTAAAAATAATATTATTATAAATCAAAATTTTTAAAGTGAGACTTGACATAATTAACTCAAAAAAGCAAACAAACGTTTGCAGGGTTATAACAGGGCCCAGTCAAAGCCCAAATGACACGTTGAAGTCAAGCCTCCCGCCCTAACTTGTTGCCCACGAAGAGCAACGAAAAGTACTCTCCTATTTTCCACTTCGCCCTCCATTTATGCGGGCGAAACCGTTGATTAGCCAGGGACTTAATTGTCATTTCGCCTCCCAACTTCCAGACTCTATGGTCGCTAAAACCCTGGCCTTAATAAACCCTCTCTTTTGTTGTCCAGGACCGAGTCGAAGAGAACCGGCATGGCCACTTCAATGCTACTTCGCTCTCTTCACCGCCGTGAACTTCACTCTGCTTCTTCTTCCGCTTACAGATCTGTAAGGCCCGCTCTCTCTACTCCTGGTGCTTGCATGTAATACTAAGTGCGTCTCTTTTTCTATAGGAAGTATTTGATGGTGTAATGTTTAGTATTTAACCAAAATTTAATTTTTTTCTTATTGTAAGTAAAATGAGTAAGGGTTCATTTGGTATGGACAATATATAGTATATTTGAAAGAGTATATAGCATATTATATATAACTAATTTTATTAAAAAAATATGCTTATTTTTTTATTATTTATTTTTATCAATTATTAAAAAATACTATATTTTATATGCTACGATTGCCAAAACGAGTTCTGAATTTTTATTTTTTGTTCATCCGGATTGTGTTTTAAATTAATTATTTTTGGTTCTGTTTTAATGGAGTAGTTGTTTACTTTCAAAGAAAGTTTCTCCCTTTTCGTGCTGGGTTTTATGGATAGTGTTGCTCTCTTGACTGTTACAACTTGGTCTTTGTTTTATTGAGATTTGAAGTGGTTAGATTTAAAAATGCTTCTGAAGTTTGCGACTTTTTATTTGTAATTGGAAAATTTGTAGGATGGAAATTGTCATGTTCTATTGTATATGTTGCCTGATTTTTGAATTTTAGGCTATGTCACAAATGATTGAGATATTGAGGTGGAATTTTAAATCAAACGACTTACTGACACTCGTTCGTGACTGTTTCTTCCTGCAGTTGACTCAATATGCAAAGGCATCTTTTGCCAGACATTTCAGGTAACTCTTTTTAGTTTTTTTTTTCCCTCTTTGCTCTAAGTTTCAAGAGTAATGTTTCCTTAGTTGTCAATATTTGTGGATGATGCAGTTCAAAGCCTCCCGGCAATGATGTTATTGGTATTGATTTGGGCACCACCAATTCTTGCTTGGCAGTGATGGAAGGAAAGGTTAGTTTCTTGATGTTTGTGATTGTAATGCAAGATCTCATGTTGTTCTTCTCAGAAATTTTCTAATACATAACCAGAATGCTAGAGTAATTGAGAATGCTGAAGGAGCTCGGACCACACCGTCAATTGTTGCATTTGGCAAGGATAAGGAGTTAATTGTTGGAACACCAGCAAAACGTCAGGCTGTTACCAACCCAGCAAACACATTTTTTGGGACCAAACGTCTCATAGGGAGAAAATTTAATGATTCCCAGACGCAGAAAGAAATGAAAATGGTCCCGTATAAGATTGTTCAAGCTCCTAATGGTGATGCTTGGGTTGAAGCCAATGGACAGAAGTATTCGCCTAGCCAAGTTGGAGCATTTGTTCTTACCAAGATGAAAGAAACGGCGGAGGCATACCTTGGGAAGACAGTATCTAAAGCTGTGATCACTGTTCCAGCTTATTTTAATGATGCACAGAGGCAAGCGACTAAAGATGCAGGTAAGATTGCTGGTTTGGATGTTCTGCGAATTATCAACGAACCAACTGCTGCTGCACTGTCCTACGGGTCAAATGACAAAGAAGGCATCATAGCTGTCTTTGATCTTGGGGGTGGAACTTTTGATGTGTCTATTTTAGAGATCTCAAATGGTGTATTTGAGGTATGTGTTTCCTATTCATTTACGGTATTTCCTTTTGTATTCTCTCTATTTTCAAGTTACTTTATTAATGTCACTTGTTTCCAGGTCAAAGCTACAAATGGAGATACCTTCTTGGGCGGAGAAGACTTCGACAATGCTTTGTTGGATTTCTTGGTTAGTGAATTCAAGATAACTGATGGAATAGACCTTTCAAAGGACAAGCTTGCTCTACAGAGGCTACGGGAAGCAGCAGAAAAGGCTAAGATAGAGCTTTCATCTACATCTCAAACTGAAATCAACCTGCCATTTATAACTGCTGATGCCTCAGGAGCGAAGCATTTCAACTTGACTTTGACCAGATCAAAATTTGAGGGCCTCGTGAACAACTTGATTGAGAGGACAAGAAAGCCATGCATTAGCTGCTTGAAGGATGCTGGTATATCTATCAATGATGTGAACGAAGTTTTGGTTGTAGGAGGGATGACCCGTGTTCCCAAGGTGCAACAGGTGGTTGCTGAAATCTTTGGAAAGAGCCCAAGCAAAGGGGTTAATCCTGACGAGGCAGTTGCCATGGGAGCTGCAATTCAGGGTGGTATCCTTCGTGGTGATGTAAAGGAATTGCTTTTGTTGGATGTAACCCCTCTATCACTTGGTCTTGAAACACTTGGTGGAATTTTCACCAGGTTGATCAATAGAAAC
>CAODLS011561691.1:0-11253 GCA_948243855.1 Flueggea neowawraea
TCCTTTGGGAGAATAAATGCCATCGATGATGATCAGTATTGGGAGTGTTGATTGAGACATGAGAGGGTTGTTTTTTAGCAACCTGAGGGCCTCAAGGGCTTTTGGTATGTACTCATAGTCTACAAAAAATGCTTTTGCCTCTGAGTGGGCAAGAATGGTGGCTATGTTCTTAGCATCTAACCTTGTGTTCATGGTGTTTAGGATTGCTCCTGCCATTGGTACTGCGAAATGCATCTCGTACATGGCTGGAATGTTCGGTGCCAGCACCGAAACCTGCATAACATAAACCCAAAATGAACATTTCCCTTCTCTTTTAAATTTTGCTTTATTTTAAAGGTGATAAATAATATATTGAATGATTTTGGATCGAACATTAATCTAGAGTTATAAATGCACGTAAAATGACTTGAATTATTGAATACGTTGTCTTCATTATTGATCATGAACCATTAAGAGAGTCAATTTCAACATAGCATAAATCTAGTAAAAATCAAATTGATGGGGAAAAAGAGAGAGAAAAACGTTCTAACAAAACTTACAACATTGCCTTTAAAATTCTGAGGGAACACAAAGACGACGCAATTCGGCGGCAACGTTCGTGAGTTTGCCACCAATTGAAACTAGTTCCCTCGTATATGATAGAGGTCCGGTTCGCATAAACTGAAGCAGTTCTTTTCAAGAAAGTCATTGGTGTGAGAGGAACGTAATTCGCACCACATTTTGAAAGCTTATCCATTTCTGACGATGAGTTTGCAAAATTGTGACGATGAGTTTGGAAAAATCACAGGGGAATTAAGAACTGTTGTTAAGTATTTTAAAGTCTTTTCCAAATTTATCCTTGACCTGATTAGTGAAACTGGATAACAGAAATCAATGTTGGCCATGTATTCATAAATTCCACCGTACATGTCAATGCCAACTTGTGAATCTATTGGGTCATTGTGCCCGTCTTAATCAGCAACAACAATTACTGCATTTAGTTCAGCAGCCGCAGTTATGAGAATTGGTGATTGCGATTGATCATTGTAAAAAAATAAATTTTATTCGTACTTTTATTTTCGAGCAATTATAAGAATAGGATTTATTTCGGATTCGGGACGAGGATTGAGGTAAGAATTCATTTGGGAACAAATTACGAAGGCCGACAAAAAGAATGAATATTCCGATAAGAAAAAAAAGGAACGAACTCATCAAACAAATCAGATAATATTCCTGAATTAGAGGATGTATAAGAAACAAAGTTGGAAAGTCCTATTTTAAAATTGTAGCATTGCCGCTGATTGAAACTCGGCAGCAATTCGTCAAGAAAATCTGCAGGTACTTTCCAAAATAAAGATAATTTTGACGGTTGAGTTTGGGCACCAATCAATGAAGAAGCAAGCTGATGTCTAGGAGTTAGAATCAAATGTCGGCAGAGAAGTCTATATTAAATTCCCTTAATTACTAAAATTTTATTGACGAGATAGTCTTACTGGTCAGGAGCCAGAAGGCTCCATTGTTCAAGCAAAAAATAATTTTGCACACTTAAAATGCTAGTAAGTATCCTAAGAGGAGGTATTGTCATCAACTCCTACGGTATATTGTCGTTCTCCACCTCCCGGAGTATACTGCCATCGCCAATTTTTTTTGGTCAATAAGTTATTTTATTGCCAAAAAAAAGGTATACAACCCCAAAAGTAACTCTATACAAAACCAACAGAACCCAACCAATCCACCTTCCTCTAATACCCAGAGTAGACCCTAAACCTGTCCACAACAGTATATGAAACAAACCCTATCTATACGGCAGTAAAAGAACCAAAGAATGTAACAACAAAACTCAAACAAAATTCAGTAGGCATCCAACACCATGTCCGCCTGTCGAATCTTCAATCTGATGTTAGTGATGACATTACGAACAACTCTCTCAAAGCTACAATGCTCTTGCTTAAACAGTACATTGTTTCTTTCTCGCCAGATCCAATACACAACAGCAGTAAACACAAGATGACGAATTTGGCTAGTTAAACCTTTCCCACATGCTCTTCTAAAGAACCAGTTAATCTCTCTGGTCCACTATAATGTTAGTTTTGGTGTCCTAGTCCAATCATATATGAACATTGTCATTTGATTTATCATTTAATAAAGAGGCATTTCATTTCATATCTTTGAGATATTGTACAATGTTTTATGAAGATAAAATCTCCATAAATAGTTTATTCTTCCTTATCTCATCAAGTTTGATTTAATACTAAAATCCTAAGGTTAAAAGAATACTATTCTAAATGTCCCTAATCGATTATTATCATGAGAATGATAATGAATTAAGGTTAGTGTGTTGCTAAGTAGATAATCACGTTTTACTGATTATGGATGTGAGACATCACTTAGAACATAAATATATGTTAGGGAACATGTGTTGGACTGGCCTGCTATGAAAGCACTTCACGGATTGTTGTCACAAGTAGTTTTTATGCAGTGGTTATATTTGAGTCTTCTAACTAAAATTCATCATCGACTCCCACATGAGGAATCGTACGCTTTAACTTAGTCAAACATTATTCATAACAGAGTAACTATAAAGGCTATGATTGAGTGTGTCATGAATCTTGTAGAGGAGTAATAGTGAGAGTGATGAATTTGTTCCTCTTACGAAGAGTGATATCTCTAAGCCACCTGATGAGTATGATTGATAGAATATATGCATACTCAAATGAATTGATAAAGGGATTATCAATATCATTTGTTATATCAATCTATTTAGAATCAAGAAACGTATTAAGTATATAAAATTGACATGTAACCATACCTTATACTTAATCTAGATATCATGAGACAAAAGAACTAAATATCAAACTGTGAAAGGTTAAACTCAGATCATCAACATCCACTCAATTTTGGTTTGTCATAATGTATTACTAGATACCGGTTATGAACTATGATCCAAGTATTGGGACATGCCAATTGCCAAATTCAAGTGAGCCTATTAGATCACACACTAAAACGAGTTGGATCGGCTGATAGATATTCTCTCTTATAGTAATTGAATTATCAAGATAATTAATTTGATTAATTTTTCAGGGTTTAATGATTTATGTTTTAAATATGATATAAGACATAATCCATTAATGTAATGAGCTTTTAATATAAATAATTAATTATTAAGATTAAGTATATTTGGGTATGTTATTATGTGTGACATAATTTCGACCCATGTGAGTTAATAAAATAGTGATTTATTTAGTGACAATATATCATATAATTAAAAGCCCAATAACATTAATAAATTTATTATAAAATTCAGCACACCTCCTATTTTTTAGGAGAAAATTCGACTCACTCCTATTTTTTAGGAGCTTTTATTCTTATGTGGCAAGGAGAATAAAACCTAGTCCATATGTGTATAGGAATTCAACTTATTTCTTGATTAAATAGAAGTTCTAATTCTTGTAGGACAAGTAGATGCAACCCTAGTACACATTGGTCAGAGTTTTCTATGCTTCCATATAAAGAGGGTCGAATTTGTACATAAGGAGAGACTTAGCCAAATTTTTCAGAGTCACTTACAAAGAGAGAAAATATTTTGTGAGACTAGAATAGAGATTCTTAAGTGCTAGTACACATCACCGATTCAAGCAAGCTCGTTTGTGTAGATACTTTCAGACACGTTCGTGCAAATGCAACGTAAGGAAAAGAAGATTCGGTTTTGAGCACTGAAAGCTACACCAACACTCCATGCAGTCATACATTCGAGCATTGGTTTTAAGGTAAAATTCTAACTCTAATCATGTCTGTTAATGTACATGGATTCTTGATAGAATTCTACGTTTAAAATTTTTGTTATTTCTGTTACCATGTATGCTTATGTCCTAAAATTAGTCCTGAATTCTAACATGTAAAGGTTGTCTGTTAATATGGCATCTGTGCAGTAAATTACACCAGATATTATGACTGAAAGCACATGTAAAGAACAGATGCTCAATATCTTCCTCATGACCACGACAAAACACACAAGAAGAATTTGTAATCAACCCCCACTTATTCAGTCTTGTTTTTATGGACAAACTCTTCATAATAGCCAACCATGTAATGAAACTATATCACGGGATATGGTTCTTGCTCCACAAAGGTTTCTGCCAAGAGACTCTAGGCCTGATAGTTCAAAGAAAGTTCACAACACTTTTGATGTAGTACATCTTGTTGCTGGTTTCATTCCAACAGACCATGTCATTCTGCCCATCATCAATTCTAAATCTCCTCACCATGTTCCAAGTAGCCTCAATAATTTCGTTAGTAGGATCAGAAAGTTTCCAATTATTATGGCACCACACCTCCCTTACTTTGGCATTCTTAGGAACATCTGTATCTTGAATACAAATGTTTGGAAACAACTCTATTAAAGAGTGTCCATCAATCTATGGATCGTACCAAAAGTAGACATCACACTTGCCCAATTTATACTAAAACCCACCCTTAATTTCCTCTTTAACTTTAAGGATACCCCTCCATGCCCAACTGGAATCAAGTGGCTTTGTAATCCCCTAAAAGCTCATACGTTTGAGCTTTAATTCAACAATCCAAATAGCCCAAAGCAACTCTTTAATTGCAACCAGTTCCCAAATTAGTTTATCAACAGCAACTTTGTTCTGCACCACCAGGTTTTTAACTCCCAATCCACCCTCACACTTCAGCATACAAACTGTGTCCCAAACAACCAAACCTCCTCTGTTAGCACAGTCTTTTCCAGTCCATAAAAAACTCCTGAATTGACTATCAATTGCAGAAATGATAAGGCTGGAAGTAAGAAAGTGGAACTCCAAAAGAATTCCCTACTTCTTAATATCGAGTTAATAAGTTGTAAACAGCCAGCATAAGACAAAGATTTGGAAGTCCATGATCTAATACGAGCCGTAATGTGTTCCAGCAAGCTATTACAATGTACCTTTTTCAATCTTGTAGAAATTAAGGGAAGGCCTAAATACCTTACAGGTAGCATCCCCTCCTGAAATCTGAACATCCTAAGCACCTCATTTTTTTGCCCCTCATTAGCTCCACTAAAGAAAATAGAGCTCTTTTTAGCATTGACATGCATCCCTGTCAAATTAGCAAAGTGTTGCAAAATGGCAAATGCTACGTAATGACGACAAGTCCAAACCACAAACTATGAATAAGTCATCTGCAAATATTAGAAGATTTAATTTCTAATTTTTGCACCCATGATGAAAAACAAAAGTCTCCGGAATCATATGCTTCAAACGCCTGGACAAATACTCCATTGCAAAACAAACAAGAGAGATGATATTGGATCACCTTGTCCAACCCTCTCTTGCCAGGAAAGTACCCCTCAATATTACCATTAATCATTAAAGAAAAATAGGGAGTCCAAACAAATACCATAATCCAATTAATAAACTGTCTTGGAAAACCTAATCCAATCAGCAGCTGCTCCAAGAAGTCCCAATCCACTGAATCATAAGCCTTTTTAATGCCCACTTTAAGAGCGCAGGCTGGTTTATTGAAGCATCTGTGATAATTCCACACTAATTCATGAGCAAGCAAGATGTTATGTCTAATGTTCCTCCCGAGTACGAAAGTGGACTGGTTCTTCTGAATAATTTGAGGAAGCATTTCACATAACCGAGCTGAGATAATTTTAGTGATGAATTTATGAATCACTGTAAAATAGGCTATAGGATTGTAATCCCCCAACCCTGTTGGATTCGCCACCTTCGGGATAATAGTTAGAATAGTCCCATTCAGTTGCTTTAACACTTTACCAGTCTTGAAAAAATCCTGGACAGCATGAATAACCTTACTACCAATTATAGACCAAATCTTCTTAAAGAAAGAACTATTAAACCCATTATAACCAGGAGCTTTAGAATCACCAATAGACTACATAGCAATAACATCCCTACAAAGAATAGTAGATTCTTCGCTAGATATACTAGCACCCTGCTGCAATATTGTAACATCAAGATGGATTCTATTCATATGCTTTGTACCCAACAAATCTTTATAAAAACCAATCATTGCCTCATTAATTTGTTGTTGATCCGTGAGGACTCCATCATGAGTCTTAATTGTCATAATGCAATTTTTAGCTTGCCTCACCTTCATAATGTTGTGGAAATATTTAGTATTATTATCATCCAGATTAACCCAATTTTCCATTGCTTTCTGCTTATAGAAAGACTCTTCACATGCCAATAATCTTCGATACTCCACCAAAACAGCCCTTTCTCCTCAATATAATATCATTAAATGGATCTAACTGAAGGGATTGTTGTAAGCCATCAAGGAACTACTTACAGTCCACCACCCTCTTAGAGATATTACTAAATGGCATTTATTCAACCTCACCAGATGTTTCTTGAGTTCTATGAGCTTCTTCCAGACATAGAACATAGGAACCCCTATGAACTACAACTTCCTGACATTTCTAACCATCTCTGAAAATCCTGGATGCTCACACTATATATTAAAAAACTGAAATGCTTATGTTTCCTTATAATAGCCTCCCAAAATGGATTAATAGCGAGGAATGATTAGATATACCCGTTGGTAGGACCATATGCTCCGAGGATTCCAAAATAATAGAAAACTGCATATTAATAAAAGCACGATCAATTTTCCTCCAAATACGAGAATCTCCCTGTTGGTTGTTTGTCCAGGTAAATAAACAACCCGAAGTTTTCATATCCATGAAATTGCAAGTATTAACACAATCTTGGAAAGCCTGATAAGAAACCTCATCTAAATCACCACCCCCAAATCTATCACATTCACCCAAGATAGCATTAAAGTCCCCTTAGACTAACCAAACCTCATTCAACCTACTACTAAAATTCCACAGAGTGTGTCATAATTTAGTCCTTTTACTAACATAATTAGGCCCATACAGTACACTCTGCCAAAACCTTTTACTACCATACTCTAGCTGACAGTGTATGACTTGAGCCATAGCACACTACACCTACAACTTACAAAAATCAGGATTATATATAATCCAAATTCTCCCTAAATCAGCAAAGTCGTAGTTATGAGGAGCTTCCCCAACTATTGCATTGACATCCTCCACAACATTAGCATCCTGCACAGGATTTTTCACTCACCAAACCCGCTTAGTCTTTGGCTTATTATTAGGAAAATTCTCCTTAGAATGACCACTTCTTTTACACACAAAACAAAAGGTAGGCTTCTATTCATAAACCACTTTCTGCTTAAGTTGAACACCCATCTCATTTTCCAAAAGCACCAAGTCAGGAAACAACCCATTAATTTCCATTTCCACAAGCAGCCTGGAAAAACCCAATTTGTCTCTTCAAAGTGTGCACTGATCAGTAAATAACAGTATCCCCAAAAAAATAACCAGTCGATTCAACATTTTAGAACTCCACAACTCCCAAGGGAATAAAGGAAGTTGAATCCAGATAGGAAGCTTTTGGATATCATCAAAATCCATTTGCATAAAAGGAGACCATACCTTCAGAAGCAACGGTCTTCGATCAAATGTATAAGGCCTCCCTTCAACACAGCCTGTTGTGCTTCAAAACTATTGAACTTAAGCAGAAAAATGTTCTCCTTAATAATATGAATAGACACTAATCAAGCTTGCTTCCACCTGTTCATAGAAAAAGATTGTAATAGAGGAGAGCGAGGAACTAAACCATACACACACCCTACATGCGCATATTGCCAACATTTTGTCTCCTGCTTGAACTCCTGAGATGAAAATCGAGCCACCGGGGCACCATTACTCACACTCGGAGCAATATATCGCAAAGCACACTCAGTAGATCGTTCACGATTCCTCGAAAACAGATCGACCCATTGTTTCTTGGTTAAATCAATTGGCTTCACCGGAGAGTTAGGTTCAGTCCTTGGAGCATTCCCAACAAGCATCTCTTCACACACCATCTGCAGACTCTCACTTGGAGGAGATTCAACCACTTCCTGACCTTTGGTCCCCACCGCAACACGAGAACTTGAAGCAGCATTCTCAGTACCATTTAATGATCCCAATGTACCAATCGAACTCTCAGCATTCTTCATATTCAGTTTTCGACGAGGCTCTTTCCCCATCTTAGAGGATCGGCGAAGCGCGCCGCAAGAAACACCACCAGGAACTATTCAACAAATCTCAAAACGAGGAATCCTAAGCCATGCCCACACCACCAATACCTTTTTTATCGATCAGCACACCCTAACCCATCGAATCTGATCACAAAAGACTAGGGTTTGGAGAGGAGTTTCAGAGATTTGGCGCACAAGCCGAGAGAGAAACCAAAACTCACACGTGGCTGAAAGTAATAAAAGTGACAGTATTACCAAGCTGCTGAAAATTTATTGTATAATTTTGTAACAATCATCTTTTTAATAAATGACAAGTATTCAATAGGTGCTAAGCATATAGAAATCAAATATTTGGTCGTTAAAAAAGGAGTTCAAAAATAAAGAGTGACATTTGAGCACATTAACATCAGTCTTATAACTGCATATCCTTTACAAAAGGATTAGAACCAAAGATATTTAAACATGTCAAAAGAATAAGCATCATTGAGTACCATTAAGAATATAATAATGAAGTTTTGTTCATTTTGATTATTTGACACACTCTGCTCAATTTCAGTATTATTTCTGATTTCAGTACCTCTTTATGTCTTATTGTATTTACATAATTGATCAATATAAGTATTAATATGTTGTCTTTTCCAAAGACATTATTGTTGGACCTTTATGGCATATATCTCATAAGGTATCATATTATGTCTTGAGCTAATACAATGATACATAGAAGGGCATATGTTAAATTAATGGACGTACAATCGTTATGATCCTTTTTAGTCTTTTGCTTAACAATGATTAAGTGGGATTGATTCTACTCATGAAGTAAGGTACACTCTTGCTCTTGATTTTGTGTTGTACGAAAATTATAGTGTTTTAAGATTATAGACATTAAAATTAATGCAGTATTAAGATTAATTGTTACTGCAATTAAGTTTTATAACAATGTCTTCATTATTAATCATGAAACATTAATATAGTCAATTTCAACTAGCATAAATCTAGAAAAAAAATCAAATTGATGGGGAGAGAGAGGGAGGGAGGGAGAGAGATAAATGTTATAATAAAACTTCCAACATTGCCTTTAACAATGTTGAGGGAACACAAAGACAACGCAAGTCGGAGCCAACGTTCTTGAGTTTTCAACCAATTGAAACGAGTTCCCTCATCTATCATAGAGCTCCGGTTTGCATAAACTGAAGCAGCTCTTTTCAAGAAAGTTATTGGCGTGAGAGGAACGTAATTCGCACCACATTTTGAAAGCTTATCCATTTTTGACGATGAGTTTGGAAAAAAATTATGAAATACCAAAACATGCGAGAGGCCTTTTTAAATTTTGTTCTCAAATTCTTGAATGAACGACGTAAGACCTAGACATTTAAAGAGGGATTCAGTCAAGATGTAGATCATGTCTTTTTAGATTACCATAAAAAAACAAAAAACCGTTTTTTTTTTAGTTTATTAGTTAAGTATTTTAAAGTCTTTTCCAAATTTATCCTTAAGCTGATTAGTAAAATTGGCTAAGCATATGGATAACAGAAATCAATGTCGGCCATCTATTCATAAATTCCACCGTACACGTCAGTGCCAACTTGTGAATTGAATTATTGGTTCATCGGTACTTGTCTTCATCAGCAACAGCTATTAGTGCATTTAGTTCACCAGCCGCAGTTATGAGAATTGGTGATTGGGATCGATCTTTGTGAGAAAATAAATTTTATTCTTATTTTTATTTTCGAGCAATTATGAGAATAGGATTTATTTCAGACTCGGTATGAGGATTGAGGTAAGAATTTCTTTTGGCAACAAATTACGCAGGCCAAAAAAAAAGAATGAATATTGCGATAAGAAAAAAAAGGAACGAACTCGGCAAACAAGTCAGAAAATATCCCTGAATTAGAGGATGTATCAGAAACAAAGTTGGAAAGTCTTATTTGAAAATTGCAGGGTTGCTGCTGATTGAAACACTCAATCGGCTATTTGTCAATGTACACACTAAGGGTCATCCACTCCTCTCTGCCAGAAGTATCCTAAGAGGGGAGGTATTGTCGTCAACTCCTGGGGTACATTGTCGTTCTCCCCTTCCTTGAGTATAGTGCCATCGTTCATTCCCTTGTCAATTTTTTTTCCCTGCCTATTAACAATAATTTTTTTTTATCCCAATAACACTTTTACCCACTTTCATCATAGTATTTAAAACTCAGCAAAAATAAGATAACATTTGATATACTATCATATTTTGTCATCCGTTAGAATGTTATTTGTCTCCTTCAAAAGTAATAAAGTAATTTTTTAATCTATTGATGCAATTAAAATTGTTAGGTTAAATTTCAATAGTCCAAATAAAATTAAACTGTTAAAAGTACGCAAAGTAGATAGTTATGGAACAAACAACGTTTCATGGGGATAATAACTTGAGTAACGATAAGAACACTCTCCTAGAATACTCTCTCTCTTATTGGTCACTTTTTTGATGAGAAATGAGAAAGAAACATGCAGAGAGGAGAAAAAAATGAGAGATAAAACAAATTATTTATTAAATGAGAGAAAATGAGAGAAAGAAATGAAAAATGATGAAAGAAATTTAAAAAGTGACCAATATGAGAGAGAGTGTCCTAGGAGAGTGTTGTAGGAGAGTGTTTTTAGCATTTCTCTAATAACTTTTGAAGGACAGTGGTAGTAACGGCCTAAGATAATATTAGCGGTGAGCAAATTTCCAAAATGGTATGGTAGGACAGTGGTTGTAATGCCGTCTAAAACATAAAACTATATATATATATAATATTAATATTAATATGTTTTAACATATTAATCAGAATATCACAAAACTAATTCTCTATAAATGATACAAAATAATAAAATTGATTCAAAATAAAATGAGAAGTCAACTTTCCTACTACTAAAAATGTGAGGAAACGGCAGCTAATAAGATTGATATCAAGAGGCAATCAAGGAACAAATTAATGAAATTGAATGTTCACATGGAAACAAAATCAAAGCAAAGACAGGATTTTGAATTCTAAAATATTTGCCCAACAATACTGTAACGGCAACAAAAGAGAAAAGGAAGAACAATAAAAACTAATAAAGCAGTAATATAACCAAAACCCTAAGTATATTTGTGTACCATAATTACGTCTAGCAGAGAGCTAAAACTGTAACCCTAAACGAAGAGGGGGGGGGGGGGGGGGGAGCAGCGACGAGGAA
>CAODLS011561885.1:0-10101 GCA_948243855.1 Flueggea neowawraea
ATCAAACACGTTATTGAGCAAAGAAGAGGAGAGAAGAGGAACTAAGAGGAAGAAAGGGGGTTCCTTGAAGAGACCTATGGTCTTAGAAAGGAATCCCCCACATCTCTTGCTTTTCATTTCTCTTTTTAAGTGGTGATGTTGTTTTCCTTCTTTCTTAATGTTTATTTTTATTTTCTTAAATAATGGTAGTTTAGGTTTTGTGTTTGGATTTTGAGTTGTAATTTTGATGAATACTTGCTATATTTATGAACCGATTTTGTGTTTTATGTTGAATATTTCAAGGTTGATTTATGGGTTTTTTTATTTATGTTCTATATTTGAATGAATGCCCTAGGATTTGATTTAATGGCTTGTTTTAATTGATTATTGTTGAGCTCGATCACCTTGATGGTAGTTTAGATAAGCCTAGTTGAATAATCGAGAGATGAAAGCTAGGTGAGGTCCACAAGCATTAAACTTACATGATTTAGGATAGACATATTCTATGCATATGAGGTGTTCGATGAAATTCCTCAAAGGACTTAATGGGCCTAGTTTGGCTAGGTCTGGCCGAGAGGACCCACCTAGGAAGCCTAGGTACGACACGAGTGACCTCGAAAGGATCTTGCGTTAACCTTGTGGAGAGAACACTCAATCCCAAAAATCCATTTCATTGATTAGTAAATATAAGTCTTTGTTTACTTCTCAATGCTCCAAACGCTTTTATTTGCTTTGTTATTTTCGTTTTATGTTTTAACAAAAACCAAACCCTTTTACAACTCAATTTCCATATTTTATGCTTTATATGCTTTTCGATCATTAACTAATACATGTTCCCTGTGGATTTGACACCCGAGGAATACTCCAAGGGTTTTATTTCTATATCGATTCTTGTATGCTTATGAGATTTCAATTAGAAACTAAAGGACCCAGGGAGTTTCTTAATCCCTCTTACTATTGTGAATGTGATGTCGTATGCTTTGTTTGACAAATTGGACTTAGGAGAACTCACACCATCTAGGATGACGATGCATTTAGTTGATAAGTCTATTGTGCATTCTAAAGGCATAGTAGAGAACATATTGATCAGGATTGATAGTTTGGTGTTTCCTGTGGATTTTGTGATTCTTGATATGAAATGTAATTTGGAAACACCATTGATTTTAGGACGACCATTTTTATCTACCTCTAAGTCCATTATTGATGTGCATGATAGAGTGTTAACTCTTATAGTCGAGGGTAAGTGTGTTGACATTAAGGACTCTAAGGTTTAGCACCATTTTGACTCACGTTCTCTTGTGGAAAAATGTGTTTTGTCTAGTGTGGTGCAGGTGCTTATCAAGGAAGATCCAAGTGATGCAACCAAGGTCAATGAAGTGATGCCTAACGTGAAGAAGAAAAGGCCGAAAACTCGAAGTGACACAACTAAAAAAAGGATGCTTGAGCCGTTGAAGCCACAAGCCAAATGTGCAGCGGTGTGCCAATTTGTTTGGCGAGTGAAGAGCAAGGTTGCTCCATGTGATAAGTGGATGGGTGAGGTTGGAAAGAGTGTGCCTCACCTTGCGTACAAACCTCCATGAAGAGCCACAAACACTAACGTCAAGCTAGTGACGCTAAAGAAGCGCTTTTTGGGAGGCAACCAAAGTTTGGTTTTATTTGCAAGTGTTTTCATTTTATCTTTCGTCATTTTGTTTCAATTTTAATTTTTGTGTTTTTGTTAGTTTGAGTGTGTTGTTTTGTTTGGTATTTTTGTCTAGTTTTGTAGGACTCTCATGGCTTCAAGTGATGATCACGCCAAGACTCATCTATGGACCTATTTTCAGGGAAGTCCCAAAACTCTCTACTTTATTCATCTTCTCTCTTGTGCATTATGTGTTTAATTTTATGCATTTAGGACATTGGAACATTTAAGTGTGGGACAAAAGGTATAGATATTTTGGATTTTGATCGAGTTCTTGATATTGTGGTTGTGGGATGCATGTTGTGTGTTTGTGCAAATGAGTTGAATAGTTGAGAATTTTTAATATGCCTTTGTAATTTGAGATTTGAATTGTTTATTATGGATTCAACATGAGTTTGGAGCTTGTGATCAAATTTTTCACTTTGACTTGTTCATCTCATTTGGTCTATTTATTAGGTTATTGAGTAACAACATGAATAATATGGGCATGTAGGTTTTTATGAAGTAAATTAAAATGAAGATATAAAAAGGGTTATTCATAATTTGCTTGAACCTAAACTAGGACAAGTACATGGGGCTTAAAATCTACTCTGTTGTCTCTAGACATGAGTATGCAAAGTACTACCATAAGGAATTTTCTAAGTAACCGGGAGCACTCATCACAAATGAGCGGTTTTCAAGTAAAATGGAACTCCCTTGATGGTGGAAACCTGAAATGTCCAAAATAAAAAGCACAAAATTTGAACCCTTAATTTACTGACCGTGTTTGTAGCAAGTAAGTTATTGAGTTGGTGGAATTTGTGAGAACGTTTAAAGTTTAATTTGAATTTGAATCATATTTGCCTATGTTGTTTGATACTTTACTTGACAATCTAATCAATGAGTTGAATGGGTGATCAATTCAAATCAATTATTTTGGCCATTTGTGCTCTAACTTATGTTTGATTTGTGATGTCGATTTGAGTCGATGAGTGCCTTATGCATATTTTAGATTCTCCGCTCTTCAGTTTATTTTCGTTAATGCATAATGTGAAGTCCATGCCACCATTGATGGAATTTGATTGACGTGTTTTGCGCTTATTTTAATTATTTCTTTGATTGAGGACAGGAAAAGATTAAGTGCGTGGTAGTTTGATAAACAGTCATTTACACATATTTATGTGGTTGGATTCATATGGTTTTAAATACTAATTGAGCATTTGTCATAAGTTTTGGTACTTTTATGCTTTATACTGTGTTTTCAGGTCAATTGATGATGTCTTGATGATAAGAAATGAAAGCGAGTTGAAGCGGAGCTTGAATGATGATATTTGAAGCTTCTGGCAGGAGACACAATCATAAAATAGCAAGACACGACCATAGGATGTCGACTGGGGGCTTCAACGCGAGTTGCTTGGTGGTTTTGAGTGCCACAGGCATGGTTACGACCATGGACGTGTACTAGTCTGGAGCCTTAAACAATCAAGACACTGACAAAATAGTGAAGACACGGGCAGATGCATGAAACACACAGACAAAAAACCTTGTCCTTGTAGTTGGGCGCCAAATTAATGAAGGCCACTGTCTAGGCCACGACTATGGCTGCCCAAATTTGTTCTTTTTGGCCTATTTAAGCATGTTTCGGGAAATCAATTGAGGGAGCTGACTTTGAGAGACAAAAACATATTAGTTTAGGTCAGAGAATGTGGGAAACTCAAAAGAACTCAACCGGTCATCAAGATTGAAGGATTCATGCGGAGGATTGAAGGATTTGTCATGGATTTTTCTTCTCTCTCTAGCTTTTCTTTAAATCTTGTTGTTTATCTCTCTTGAGTTATGAACAAATTATTGTGGGCATCTAGATCTGATGAACCTTAGATTAACTATGCGATTATTGGGTTTTGTTATTTATTCAGTTTATTTATGGGATTACGACTCAATTGTGATTTATGTTGTTGAATGGTTGAATTGATTGTTGCTAGCCTATCGATTCCCTGACTGATTCATACATGTGCAATCCAGGGATTCTGTGTGTGATATATCGCTCATAGTTAAGAGGAGTTGCATGCAAACCTAGAGATAGGTTGACATAAATCTTCTGGATTAGGGTCAAACCTAATAGAGAAATTCACAAATAAGTGTTAATGCAACGTTAGGGGTTTTAATTAGGAAAAGATTCCGATTAATCAACCTAGTCATTAGACGTTAGCTAACTCAAGAGAGAGGTTAATATACAATAGGAATTTCCACGGTCCAATAGCCTGAATAATTGATTGAGTAATTAGTCATCGTCACTTAGTTTGGTCTTGGGGGATTCAACGTCTAGGTATCGTTTTCCATCAATTGTCTATCCTTTTATTTATGTGTCCTTGCTTTCGAGTTGAGTTCCACTATTTTATTCATTCAAAGTCACGTATTTTGTCGACTCGATAATAGAGTGAAGAGTGAGTAGTCTTTATGGGATAGGGCACTCAGTACTCATAGGTCTACTAGCTATAGATGATAGGTACACTTGCCTTACTCTTTAGGTATAAGCCTAGGACATACCACTCAACAACACTCAGCTATTTAGTCACACATGCAAACATGCAAAAATAACGATGCATAGACAGAGACCAGCACGGTCATACAGATACAGAGATGCAGACGTCAAAGAAAAAAACAAACATGCAGAAACAGAATGCAAAAATCCAAAACAAAGATACCGAGACTGAAACAAATGTAACGAGACAAAAAACAATCACACTGACCTAAGAATCAATAGAGTCGAACAAATGTGGATATCTGCACCACATCCCATCCTCGGCCTCCCTAGTGGCCTCCTCAATAGAATGATCTTACCAAATCATTTTCACTGAAACAATCTCTTTGTTTCGGAGGCTCTTAACTTGTCGATTGACAATTCTTACAGGATCCTCATTGCAAGACAAGTCGAATCGTACCTCAACAGACTGAGGTGCCAGAACATGGGATGGATTAGGAACATGCTTCCTCAGAAGTGATACATGGAATACCGAATGAACATGAGCAAACTAAGGCAGCAATGCCAACTCATAAGCAATGACCCTAACACGACCTATAACCTCGAATGGACCAATGTATCTTCGGTTCAACTTTTCATTCTTCCAAATCTCATAATACCCTCCAACGGTTATAGTTTGAGAAATACATGGTCTCCAACCCCAAACTCAAAATTTTTACGCTTCTGATTATCGTAACACTTTTGACGATTGTGCGCCATCTGGATCCTCTGCTGGATCAATCTAAGTTTCTTAGTAGTTTTCAAGATAAGATCTGGCTCCAAGGGCTCTCTCTCTCCGGCCTCGACCCATCATAATAGAGATCCACACTTTCTACCATATGAAGCCTCGTAAGGCATCATCTCAATACTCGAATGGTACAAATTATTGTACGCGAACTCTACCAATGGCAAGTGAGAATCCCAACTCCCACCAAAATCTACAATGCACTCTCTCAACATATCCTCAAAAGTCTGAATGGCACACTTGGACTAACCATCGGCCTATGGATGGAATACTTCTGCTGAAATCCAAACGAACCTTCTTTGGAATGATGAAGTGTACTAGCACCCTTTTGGAATCTCTATTCCAAAAGCTCACAAATAATTTTTCTCTTCTAGGAGCAGTTTGCTAAATTCCTATCTAGTCATACTAGGGTTTGCCTATCTTCTCCCACAAGAATAAACACTCCTAATTAGTTATGCATTCCTAATTAGTGTGTATATGTGCCAAAAATTCTCCTTGTCACACAAGGAAAGAGACTCCTAAAAAATAGGAGCAGTGGTGTGTGTGTGTCGAATTTATTCCCTTCCTGATTAGGATGAGTGTGCTGAGTTTCTCCCTCCTAATTAGGTTGGGTTGCGCCGAAATTCTACATGGTTTTATTAATGTTATTGAGATTTTAACTAGATGATACATTATCATTAAATAAATCACCCGCAGGGGCCAAATTGTGTCACACATAATTAAATAATTATAACCATGATAATTAGTGATTCATATTAAAAGCCAATTACATTAATGGACTATGTATTAAATCTTATTTAACGCATAAATCATAAAAACCTAAATTATTAGTGATTAATCAAATTAATCAACTTAATAATTCAATCACCACAAGAGAGATTATTAGTGGACCAATTCAATTCGTTCTTGTGTGTGACCCAATAGGCCCACTCAAAATTGGGAATGGTCCTTGTCCCAAAACTTGGGTCCAAATTCCATAAGCGGTATCTAGTAATATATTATGGCAACCCAAAATCGAGTAGATGTCGGTGATCCGAGTTAACCTTTCGCAGTTTGATATTTAGTACTTTCGTCTCACGATATCTCATTTAAGCATAAGGTATGGTCACATGTCAACCTTATATTGCTTAGCATATTTATTGATCTCATGTAAATTGATATAACAAAAGACATTGATAATCCCTTTTATCAATTCATTCGAGTATGCATACATTTCATCAATCCTACTTATCAAGTGACCAAGAGTTATAACTCTTCATAATAGGAACAAATTCATCACTCTCGACATCACTCCTTTACAAGATTCATGACATATCCAATCATAACATTTATTGTTAACCTGTTATCAATAATGTTTGACCAAGTCAAAACATGCGATTCCTCATGTAGGAGTAGATGGTAAGTTTCAGTCAGAGGACTCAAATATCACTACTACATGAAATCGACTTTGTGACAACAATCCATGAAGTGCTTTCATAGTGGGCCAGTCCAATACATGTTCCCCAACATGTATCTATGTTCTAAGAGATATCTCATATCCATAATCAGTAAAATGTTATTATCCACTTAGCAACATACTAGCCTTAATTCATTATCATTCCCATGATAATAATCGATTGGGGACATTTAGAATAATATTCTTCTTATCCTTATGGTTTTACTATCAAGTCACACACTTGATGGCATAAGGAAGAATAAACCATTCATGAAGTTTTATCTTCATAAAACATATAATGTTTCATAGAAATAAAATGCCCCTTTATTAAATAAACCAAATGACAATGTATACATGATTGGACTAGGGCACAAAACTAACAGTCCCCCACTTGCACTAGTACCAATAAGGAATGGACCTAATACCTAGAGATATAATGTGTCTTTCATGTTTTGGGTCTGGTTGGGACTTTGTCAAAGGATCTGTCGTATTGTCATTGGTGTCCACTGTGCATATCATGACATCTCCCCTTTCGACTATCTATTGAATATGGTGAAACGTCTAAGTACGTGTTTGATTTTTTGATGTGATCTGGGCTTCTTGGCTTAATCAATGGCCCTATTGTTGTCACAAAACAAGTCTACTAGATTTACAATGCTTGGGACGACATCCAAACCAGTAATGAACATCTTGAGCTAAACAACTTCCTTTGTTGCATCTGACGTAGCTATGTACTCAAACTCTGTAGTAGAATCGACCACGGTCTCTTGCTTGGAGCTTCTCCAACTGACTACACCTCCGTTCAAACAAAACACATAACCAGATTGCAATCTAAAATTATCATGGTCAGACTAAAAACCTACATCAGTATAACCACTTAGGACTAGTTCGCCTTCTTATCCTCTGTAGACCAAGAAAACAACCTTAGTTCTTCTCATGTACTTAAGGATATTCTTGATTGCGGTCCAGTGACTTTCACCAGGATTAGATTGGAATCTACTAGTCATGCTTAGAGCATATGCGACATCAGGGCATGTACAAATCATTGCATACATGATATATCCAATAACATAAGCATATGGAATCCTACTCATGTAATATTTGGCTTGTCTTGTTGTAGGACAACCAACCTTAGTCAATGGTTTTTCAAGAACCATGAGAATCATTATTTTCTTGGAATTCAGTATGCTAAACTTCTTTAGCACGTTATTATTGTACACACTTTGACTTAGTCAATTAGCCTTTTATATCTATCTCTATATATTTGTATCATTAGGATACGTGAGGCTTCAACTAAGTCTTTCAACATGAAACACTTTCCGAACCATGTCTTAACACTCTACAAGTTGAAATGTCATTTCCAATGATCAAATGTCATCAATATACAACACTAAGAACACTATAGCACTCCCACTAACCTTTTTGTATACACAAGACTCATCTTCGTTCATGATGAATCCAAAATTTTTTCCTGCTTCATCAAAATGAAGATTCCAACTTCGGGATGCTTGCTTCAATCCATAAATGGATTTTTGAAGCTTGCATATCTTTTACAATTCTTAGGATCAACAAAACCCTCTGTTTGTGTCGTGTACACATCTTCAAGGAGATTTCCATTTAGAAAAGCTGTTTTGACATCCATTTGTCATATCTCATAGTCATAATATGCTATTAGAGCAAGAAGAATCCTAATGGATTTGAGCATGATGACTCGTCTAATGGCTTCATCATAGTCAATACCATGAGTTTGTTTTAAACCTTTTGCAACAAGTCTTGCTTTGAAAATCCCATCGGCTTTTATCTTATAAATCCACTGGCAATCAATGACCTTGTCTCCATCATGTGGATCCACCAAGTTCCAAACTTGGTTGTTATACATGGATTGCATTTCTCAATCCATGGCTTCAAGCCATTTTACAGAATTTGAATCTACAATTGCCTCTTAGTAGGTTGTAGGCTCGTTATGGTTTACAAGAACAATTCCTTTGTTGTCAATTATAAGAAATACATATCTCTCAAGCTCGTAACGAATCCTACTAGACATTTTTGGGCCTTGTGTTACAGATTTGGTTTCACGACCCATTTCTAGGATCATGACCGGTGTACGAGGCGAACCGTTTATGGGAGCCCGACCCATCTCGCATAAGCATCAAAGTACAAAACTTTTACCCAAAATCATATTCAATTAAGTAAGAAAACCAAATAAAGGTTTGAACATCATTTAATAAAACAAAACATATAAAGTATTAAGGGCGAAAAATATTTCAAATTAAAAATTTTTGAAATGTCAGATACAATAATGAGAACAATAACAAAATCATGGTAACCATGTGTGAATTATCTAACAAGTCATACAAACGGGGCCCTATCAAAGGGGCACTGACTGCAACGTCAGAATACCTCACTGAACATCAAAAGCCAAAGATCACAGTCCACAAGAATCACCTGTAAGATGATAATAAACAAGGACAAAACAAAGAAAGGGGGTCAAACTCTGTGAGGGATAACACTCTAGATTGCTTCATACGTGCCTCACAAAGAATGTTTTGAAAACAGTTCGAAAATATCACATGTAAGTATAACCAAAGATATATATATATATATATATATACATATACATGCTATGTACATAGTATCATTTCAAAAACCATTTCGAAACCGTTTGCAGACAAAGCATACACATGCACTCATACCATCAAGAGTGTTAGCAAAATCCTTCAAACATTTTTCAAATTTTATCAAAACCAGCATGCTTTCAAAAACAAGGTAAAATTCTTTATAAAACCCTTGTAGGTTATCAGAAGTTTTAAAGCAAAGTACAAACACCCATTTTCATTTTACTGAAAATTTCAAATAGAAGTCAAAACATTTTTAACTTATCAGAAAACTCAGAATCAGAAGGTTTGGTATATAGCCAAAAGGTATTGCCATCAAGGCAAGTAACATCACAAAGGCGATTATAGCCACTAAGGCGAATATATAGCCATTAAGGCAAGTATAGCCACTAAGGCATAAAGTCATATACATGGCCATTAAGGCACCAGGATAGCCCTCTAAGCTTATCTCATGATGAATCCAAAAATCCAAATCAGAGTCAAAGTAGTATTTCCCTCAAGGCTATATCAAAATATTATTTCAAAAATAACCGAAATAAGTTATTTATTTAAAAATCAAAGGGAAGCATTTTTCAACCAAGTAACATGCATAACAAACAAATATTTTATGAAAAACAAAGTTTCAAATGTATCTCATAATTGTACCAATGAAATATAATATAAATCAATTTATATTATTTCTCAAAACAATTAAACTTCGTAGAAGCGTAAAACCTTTCAAAGATAGAGTGTCATTACTCTTTATAAAACCCAATTAATTTTCGAAAAACAAATCCAATCAGACAAGTCCTCACGTAGACCAAATTTTAGGATTTTCAATCTTTTAATTATTACAACAAAAACATATAAGTAGAACAGACACAACTTATGTGTCTGAAGTTGCCATCCACTCACCTGGATGCCGAGCTTCCAAACTCCAAATCAATGACCACCGGTCGATGGCTGGTCACCTTGGAAACCAAACTAAGCTGAAGCAAAGTATTTACAAATAGATCAAACACGGTGACTGTGGCAAAATATAACATGGATGAAATGCAAATGCAGACTCAGATGCCAACAACGTCAGAAATCCTATTCAAATTGAAAGTCTATCGCTCATCGACATTTAGACCTCGACGTAATATGACCATTGGGTCTTGAAACTGT
>CAODLS011562008.1:0-23179 GCA_948243855.1 Flueggea neowawraea
GGACCTGTGGTTCTTGTACCGTTGTATTTTCTTGGGTGTAGATTGCCAGAGGAAGCGGTGAGAAGTGCAGAATATGATGATCTATTCAGGCACATGAGCATGATAGCACGGTTGTTGAATGATCTTGCGACCGTTAAGGTAGGTATTCATAGGATTTTTCACAAAGCAAACAACTCAGTTCCTCCCGCGACTAGTTGGCTATTTATAAAAATGGAATTCATTTTGCATTTTGCAGAGAGAACGTACACAGGGGAAATTGAACAGTTTGCTATTACGAATGATGGACGGTCACTCGGAGGAAGATGCTAGAAAAGAGACAAGGAGACTCATTGAGAGTCATAGGAGAGAATTGCTACGTATGGTTCTGCAAACGAAGGGCAGTGTGGTTCCTAGAGCTTGCAAGGATCTTTGTTGGAAAACAAGCAAGATAGTTCACCTCTTTTACCTCAGCAATGATGGGTACTCGTCTCAGGAAGAAATGGTAGGTGCCATGAATTCTGTCATTCACGAACCAATTCGCCTACCTCAATACTCCACTTCTTAGCATATGCTGAAGCTGTTTGCCTGTTGATAGAATGGAGCAGAATTATACAAAGCGCTATCTATTCATTGTTTTGCATAGTTTGCTGAAGATATTCAAAATTATATAAATCTAAAGAAATAAGTCGAATACAATCATGACTCACGTTCTCAACAATTCCTACCAAAAGTCAACTTCGCAAATTGTGGATTCTAAGTCCTGAAAGCAAGAGTTATCCAAAACCAAACAACTTATCTTGCAAAAAGGAACATGACAGTGGTACATATGTTACTTTGCACCCAGAATTCTGGTGTCTAATTCTTAACTTATGGGAACTTGATGATTAAGAGGAGACATGGACATTTGTCTGGGACCAAAACTACACCTCCATCTTTTCACTTGATGCCAATTCCTAAACAACACTGTAGAGGAAAAGGAAGATAGTGGTCGTACTGTGGTACTGCCAATCTGGTGATTAGAGAATATTACTAATATAGAAATATTTGTGCGCCATGGCATGGGGGTATTATCAATTTGCTATTGCCTGCCAATGGATCAAAACAGCTAAGCATCTGAGAGGTAAATCTCGAAAATTTTAACTAAAAATGAATGGAATTCAGCAAGTTTATGCATTGACAATACTACAAAGCAATCACACAAAACCATGACTTTAGCAAACAATGCAACAGATCTACTCTATACTACAGTTAGCAAGTGAATTTCGACAATAATAACCTCATGGGGAAGATTCTTAGCACTTGCAATAGGTTGGTAAAACAAACAAAGTGGGTGCATTAGGTGTGTTTCAAACTACTCTTCATACCAAAATTTCAGAACATATACATATCATCACTACCAGGGTTGGATTAGTTGACATCCATACATCTTTTGATCACATACCATGTAAAGTTGCAGGTATATGTAAAATTTGCATACCAAGGGCCCCATATATAGTAACAACCTACCAAACTATTTTTATTGATAAGTAATCACTAGGACAAACTAACTAATTTGATTCTAACAAATTCTGACAAATAACAAAATAACATTCTCTACATGGAAAAACAGGCTGCGGAGAGGCGATAGCAAGTAACGTATCGGATATTTTCTCCAGTCAAGCCTTCGGCTTAATGCAGTAATTAGGCCTAAAAATCACTGGCAAGAGAACACACAATAGTGCAACACAAAAGGAACAGGCATAAATGTTCCCGCAGCAGTCGGTGGTGGAGGTGCCATTGCCAACGGAGACAGAGTTGAGATAAAATTTTCAGCAAAAACAAAGACGTATTGGGTAACAGAGAGTAAATGATATTGCAATTACATATTAATGCATGCAAGGTGAAATTAAAAGAATACATGTCACGGAAAAGCTGGATAAGAAAAGAAAAGGTCTGAATTTTGGAACATTACCTTTCCAATTTTCGTCTATCTTACCAGAAGAAGAATAATAAACGCTATCCCACTCCGGCTCTACCATCTCTCCCCCGAGCATCAATTTGATTCCTAGATGGCTAGATCCAACTCACCAAGTCGAAGCTATTAAGTATATTTAAAAGTCACCTCTCTTTGAGTGCTCTTTGGCACTACCCACTGCAATTCAATACGAGGGAATTACACGCTCCACCAACAAAAAAATTAAAAATTTGAACTGCACAGTCCAAGATATAAATTTCATGTCATTTTTTCATATTCACACGCACATGGTTCTCTAATTTTTAATATTTTGCGCATTTAGTTCTTCAACTTAAATTACACATACACATCTATTATTATTTTCATTCTAACTCATGAAATCCACATATATGATGTTTATATTTTGCTTAAATTTTTTTTTGTAATTTCTTTAAATATTTTTATTATTAGTTTTTTTTTTGTAATTGGTTTTGATTTTTGTTTTATTTTAACTTAAAAAATACATGGTATATATAAAAAAAAATTAATGCTTTATTTTAAACACCGAGTTTAGATCTATATTTTTGAATTTTTATTCTATTATTATTTGGTTTTCTATGGGTTTTTTAAAATTTATTAAATATACTGATTATATTTTTTTTTGTAAGTTTAGTTTTAGTTTTTTTTTCAACTAAAAGATCATGATATAAGTAAAAAAAAAAAAGGAAATCAAACAAGTGAGAGTTATTTGTTAAAAAAAATATAAACAAAATACAAACAAAATAAAAATAATATTTTTGGTGGTTTAGTTTTTATTTTAATTTTGTTTTCGACAAAACAATGCCATATACAAAAAAAAATCAAATCAAACAATTGAGAATTTATTTAGAAAAAATAGAAAAACATAAAAGTCACATAATATTAACAAAACATAAACACCTTTTAAACAAGAAAAAAAGAAAAATAAAAAACAAAACAAAAACAATATCTAAACAAAATATAAATACTGTACAGTTGTAATTTTGAATGTTGGTACTGTACGTCAGAAGTTTACAAATTTTTTAAAAAATTTTGAAAAAGACTTTGTAAAGCCATAATATCTACTCTCTCCTTTCCATAATAAGTATTTTTTAAGGTTGTGGTATATATATTAAAAAAATAATTAGAGTATATTAACTATGATATTAATTATTATATTATTCCCATTTAATGATTCATTGAAAATATAAATTATATATTGTAAGTCGTTAATTATAAAGGTATATTTAAAAAATTATATTCAATTTTTTTTATTTTTGCAAAATATCACTTATTTTAATAAAAAAATAATTTAAAAAAATATTTATTATAAAAAGGAAGGAGTATTTTTTAGTCATGTGTATATGTATTTGGCTCATTCAACACTCGGAAGCGCCAGTTCCTTTCACTTTTATTTGCTTTTAAGTTATTTAATTCAACAACAAAAAGACCAATGCAGTAATTGATTTGGCATTTACAATTAACATGATTCACTGTATGTCGACATGGGGCTAGGTTGATTGAACTTGGTCATCCCAATTTCAGTGTTGTTAGACGCTGCCTGTTCTCCACATCTTTGCCCAAGTTTGTAGGAGACGACAGAAGAAAAGACTGAAAAGAGATTTGTCAAAATTGGAAACGCTATCCGTACATCATTTAGACTCCCAGTTTAAAAAAAAGGAGTGAATGTGGACCAGTTCCCTGACGGAATGAGATTTATGGAGTGGCAATAAATTGACGCAATTACGGTTCCTATCTCGCTGAACTTGGACCACTAAATAGGGATGATTCATTCATAATCAATCATTTTTGAGAAGCCCACAGATGACTCATCTTCACCACTAGTCCTCTATAGTACCGCCTTAGTTTCTTCTCAAATCTAATCGTCTCGTATATCCAGCTAACATAGCTTGCCATATCACCATCATTTTTTTTTGTTTGAACTGTCGCCATATCACCATCATCGTGTCGACATTTATCACCAACCAAACAGTAAAGTGAAAATACCGCTTGCTGCACCTTCCATCTCTATAAAACCCCTCTTCTCCATTTCGTACAGTATTCATATCCATATACTTGTGCAATAATTAAGAAAATACTATACATAATAGCTTTAGGTGTGAAGGGCATATATCACCCGTATTGAACACCTTAAAATTCACGGTGGTGATATAACGGCCCATAACAATTATAACATTCCCATGGGAGGTATAACGTTCAAAAGGTTTGGTGCAGCATTAATGGATGAAGCGGCTCGTTCGAGGCTTTATGAGAGTAGTGGAAGCGAGCACGAATCGCCCGATACCCCTAATCTCTTTGATCTTGTCAATTCCTTCATCGAAATAGAATGCTGTACAGATGGTGTTGATCAAGAAAAAGATTCTCAACCATGTCTAGAAGCTCATCATACAAATTCCTTGTCTGATTCTGAGATGAGGACGACCACAAGGAACATGCTGCTGAATATCTTCAATAACAACGATGATGATGTCAGGAAAAAGATCGCTGTTGAGACTCAATCCGCTGTTGCTCTTGTAGGGGAGAGCCCTCCCAAGGGCTTTAAGCGTAGATTGATGTCCCACTTACGGGACCGAGGCTTTGACGCTGGTAACTAAATGTTCTCCCTCCTACTGCTTTGTGTAACAGTGTTTTTCCTGCTTACGCCTTAATAAAATTTCCTCACATATCAAAAAAAAAAAAAGCTGGAGGAGTCCAATTCTTTGATTCCTCGCAACAACAGATACATACTTATAATTGACATTTGCCAAGTTAACTCATAAATGAGTTAAAAAAAATTGCCTAGTTAATTTAATGCTAGTTACGATATCTATCTTAACATGTACATTAATGAGTACTCAATTCGTGTATCTTTTTGACTTTACATTGTAATGAATTTGCCAAAAAAAAAGGTATTTGCAAATCACGGTGGGAGAAATTTGAGAGACATCCAGCGGGAGAACATGAGTATGTAGACGTGAGGACTGTTGACGGAAACAGGTACATCGTTGAAGTTTTACTAGCAACCGAATTCGAGATCGCACGTCCCACGACCAACTATGCTGCATTGCTCCATGCTTTTCCAGGGTTGTTCGTAGGTAAGCCGGAGGAGCTCAAGAAGATAGTGAGACTAATGTGCAATGCCATTAAGGAATCCATGAAAGGCATGGACATGCAAGTGCCGCATGGAGAAGAAATGGTTATATGCAAGCCAAGTGGTTTAGTGGCTACAAGCGGACAACCAATTGCTATGCTATAGCAGATACAAGTAATCGATCATCGGCTTCTAAGTATGTTAGAAGCAGGTCTATTGGGTTAGAAGCTGTGCCCGATGTTATACTTTTCCATTGCACTATGATCCGTAGGGCCGCTATGGGAAAGCAAGGCTATTTGACTGCTGCGTTCGATGGCAAGGTTTAGATACTTAGTTTAAACTGTCATATATATAGGGTCTGCATATTCTGGTGTTGATCCAAGCTAGGACTAGGAGTAGAATTGTATATATAATCCTTTATTCTTAGTCATTAGTTTGATATTGTTGGTTTCATTGAGGTGGCTTTCATTATTAGAATTCTTAAACAAATGGCTTTTTGGTTGTAAACTATGCTTAGAAATATAATGCTTACTAAGTGCCACTTAATCTAGTTATCTTTTTTATTTGTCTGATGTATATATATATGTGTGTGTGTATATATATATGTGTGTGTTGGAGTAAATAAATCAAAATAACCTGAACTTGGACATTACACGGACGGAGGCATCAAGGCACGGTCTAGAAACCGTGACCGTGTGTCGAGGAACAAGCACCACGACCTGGGACACGGTTGTGTCTTCCACTACAATGCACGAACGCCTTCTTTTCTTTTCTAATATGTCCCTCTTTGGCTTAACTCAATTCCTTCAAGGTTTGACTTCAACATAACTCGAAAAATTCAATTCAAATCAACAATCTCCACCTTGAATTGAATTTTCCCCATTCCTTCAATTCAGACTAGTGAACCACTCCTTTGTCACGCCCTTGAGGGGCCTTAAGCTCGCAATCATGAACCAATCCCAAGCTAAGCTCAGACTTCTCTCCACTTGCTAGCTTCACCTCTTTACAATCCATATCAAGCAACAAATCACAATGCATACTTCTTGCATTATTAAGGGACTGCAACTGTCTATTGTACTAGACCTCTTTTTTGCACCTTTATTCATCATTATGTTTTTCAGTTCTCTTGTTGATACAATCTGTGAATCAACCTGATCGACCTTTGACTGTTCCGGAGCCTCGATCACAAACTCCACATTTTCCACAGTTGAACTTCCAACAGTCATAACATCATTCGGAACCACTGAGTTACCAACCAAGATGTAAATGTCATTCCGTAATTTACACTTCATCACTACTAAACCCTTGAACACTCGAATCTCTCCACCTTTTCTAGAGAAACCAAAACCTTGCTTAGCCAAAGTACCAACAGAAATCAAATTTCTTTGCAACTCTGAGACATACCAAGCAACAATGTTTCTGAACATCCTGTCATGCATCCTTATCTGCAACGCGCCACTACCTTCAACACTCAACTTCTCACCATCCCCTAATTTTACGCTGCCTCTCTATTCTCTAAAAGAATCAAACAGTTTTCTATAAAAAGTCATGTGATAAGTTGCTCCAGTGTCAACGACTCATCTATCTTTAGATCTAGATGCAGTAATTGTCAAAATTTCATTTCTTCTCCCTCATTAGAATTATCCTCAAACCATATAGAATTATTCTGAACTATTGTTGCCTTTGATTCCTGAATGTTATTCTTATTTCTATGTGGACAATTCTTCCCAGTGTGCCCAATCCCACAGTCTCCATCAGAAATAGAAACTGAACTCTTCAGTTCTTTAGACAACAGAGCATCCTTAACATCATTAATCCAGATTCCATCTCTACCATACATTATAGTATCAACAAAACTCTTATAAGATCCAGGCAAGGAATATAACAAAAACATAGATTGATCTTCTTCCTCAAGTTCAACATCAACACCTTTCAAATCTAATATAATTCTATTAAAATTATCAAGATGTTCTTTTACCTGCATCTCTTATATCATCTTCAAGGAATGCAGTCACCTTTTCTGATAAAGTTTGTTCGACAGGGATCTCTTCTAATACTTACTCTCCAGCTTTTGCCATAAGCCTGCAACCGTAGTTTCATCAGCTACCTCCCTCAAAACTTTATTTGTCAAACTTAAGAGAATTGCACTGTGTATCCTCTTCACAATCTCAGTTTTTTACCCCGCTGTCAGTTCTTTAGGTAATTTTTCTACACCTTCTATTGCCTCCCTCCTAACACTTCTGCTGAACCAGAATCACCTTCATCTTCAGCTTCCACAGCGTGAAATCATTCGACCCATTAAATTTCTCAATCTCGAATTTGCATGAAAACATCTTCTTTCTGCAGAACGAACCCCTATGAGTTTCTGAACGAACTTTTGTGGCTCTGATACCACTTGTTAGGAAAACATAAGATATAAAGACGCGGAATTAATGTAGAGATAACAATCACACACACAAGAATACAAGGATTTATGTGGTTTGATCAATTCAATTTACGTCCACAGGCAGAGAGAGCGAGCTATTCTTTATTCTCTTTAGAAAACAGGCAAAACGGCATACAACGGAAACCAAAGGCTATCAACTATGTTCCCAAGCCACCTTATATATGTTTACAAGGAATACAAAACCAAAATAAACAAACCCAAACCCTAGAACACGTCTAAAGCATGTCAGACATTAAGACACAGACACGTAGGACATTACACGGACGGAGGCATCAAGACACGGTCTAGAAACCGTGACTGTGTGTCGAGGAACAAGCACCACGGCCTGGACACGACCGTGTCCTCCATTGCAACACACAAACACCTTTTTTTTTCAATCTATCCCTCTTTGGCTTAACTCAATTCTTTCAAGGTTTGGCTTTAACATAACTCAAAAAAATTCAATTCAACTCAACAGTACTCTTGCTCATATTTGGAAACTAATGAAGGGAGTGGTAATGAAGAGCGTTGGTGAAGGAAGATACATCTTCACATTTTCCCACCAACTTGATTTCCAACGAGTCAATAAAGGAGGACCATATTCGATCATGAATATCCTTCTAATATAGAAACTAATTGGTCTGGGACACCACTCAATATCAGTGGATTTGAGTACGATATAGTTTTGGGAACAAATCCATGATTTGCCTTGAGGATTATTTATTGAAGCAGTGATAAGAACTTGTAGTGACCACATTGGGCATTATTTGGAGTGTGATATTCTACAGGATCATAACCCTTAAAGGATCTATCTAAGATTGAAGGTTAAGCTGGATATCAGCTTTCCAATCAAGCGTAAAAAGAGGATGTAAAAATTTGAAGGATCGTGGCTCTTTGCTAGTTTTGAATATGAAAGACTATTGGATTTTTGTTTCTTTGTAGAAAACTGGACCGTGTTGATAAATTCTGTGAAGGGGAAGTTACAAAAACACTCCATCTAGACAATTAATTACAAATAATAATTTATTTATTTTCTTCTTACATTATACTACTTTTTTTCTTATATCATACTAAGTACCTTATTTTTCTTACATTTCATAGTACAAAAGGTCATTTTTCTTACATTTTTTATCATAATTCTTTTTCTTTTCAGTTTGTCCTTGTATTTTTTTGTTTTTTTCATTTTAGTGATTTTTTGTTTTCTAAATTACTCCATTTTTTAAAAATCAACCTAAAATCAACTTTACAAAATTTTTTAAAAACCTTAAAATCAACCTAATATCAACTCTATATAAACTCTACATAATTTTTTTTTAAAATCAACCTAAAAACAACTATACAAAAAAATTTTAAAACCTTAACATTAACCTAATATAAACCCTATATAAACTTGGCATAAAATTTTTTAAAATCAACCTAAAATCAACTCTACAAATTTTTTTTTAAAGCCTAATTTTTTTTATCAGAATTATTTTTTCTTTATTTTTGAATTTAAACTAATCAAAATTTATTTTAAACTAATCATATTATTTTTTTCATTTTTTTAATGGGATCTTTATTTTTTTAACTAACATCAGAAAATTATTTTATTTTTTTAATCAGAATTTTTTTTTCAATTTTTTTATTCTTTATCCTTTTTTATTTTTTTACATTTATTCCATATTTTATTTTATTTCTAGTTAATTCTCTTGTTTTTTCATTTTAAATTTATTTAACTTAAATAATCCTTAAATAAGTATTTTACAATCCTTAAAAAAATTAAAATAAATATAAAATAAAACTTTTTAAATAAAAAAAACTTTAAAATAAACCTAAAATAAATTTAAAATATACCTTATAATTTCTTAAATAAACTTTTTAAAATAAATAAAATATTTCTAAAATAAATTTAAAATAGACCTTTTTCAAATTCTTAAATAAACCTTTTCAATAACCAACAAAATCAACTTTAAATAAATCAAAATAAACTTTATTATTTTCCTCCATTTTAGCACTTTTTTTATTTTTACTGTGTATAAACAACTTTTTTATTGACAACTTATCCAACTTTTTCAATAAACCACACATCAACATTAAATAACAAAAAAATAACCATAAATAAACTTTATTACTTTTCTCCTTTTTTGCTTTTTTTTTTTATGTTAGATTACTTTTTTTTTACTTAAATCTCTTTTTAAACTATTTTTTTCTCTTTCAAAAAAAAACTTAAGGGTTTTTCCAAATTAAAATCAACCCAAAATAAACATTTTAAAAACTTTTTTAAAAACTTGAAGCTATCTAAAAAACTAAAAAACAAGTCTAAGAAAACCTTAATAAAGGATTTTAGAAAAATCATTTTAAAAACTCTTAAAACATCTAAAAATTTGAAAACCTTTTAAAAGATTTTTAAACTTTTAAAAAACTAAAAACCAACTTTAAGTAAACCTTAAATAAACTTTTAAATTTTTAAAGACCATTGCAAAATTTAAAAAATTTAAAAAAAATACAACATTAAATCAAATTTATAGAAACTTGTATAATTTTTTAAATTTGTTTTGAAATAATTAAATAAATGAAAAACCCATATTTTAAACAAATTTGAAATAATTAAAATTTTAAAAATAATTTTTTCAAAGTAGAGACTAAAATGTAAAACCAAAAAACAAGAAACCCTAGCTGCCACCAACGAAATGCCGAGACAAACGGGACTATCGAGGCTCGATGACTCCGAGCATGAAAGAGACAGATTTTGGAGACGATTCAGAGACGACGAAGAGAACTGACGAGTTGAGAGCACCAGATGCGACCTCAGATCTGGCCACTGCCAAAGTCACCGAAAGCAACAGAGGCGGAGGGAGGACGAGAGACGTCGCGACAAACGAGATCGATGAGATGAAAAAGAACTATAAGCCACGATGATTCCAAGCATGAAAGAGAGAGATCGTAGAAGACGAGGAGGAGAGAGAAGGAAAGAATACGTCATTCAGACGGATGCAGAGATGGAGTAGCGAAAAGGAGGCAGAGCGGATGGAGAACTGACGAACGAGAGGAGGGAGAGGAGGACGACACGCAGAGATATAAAAAGAGAGAGAGAGGAGAGAGAAGGAAACATGACCAAATGAGACAAAAAAAAGGGAGACCAAAAGGCGTAAATGCCAATTTAGTGTGTACGAATTAAGAATAATATCCGTTCAAGTTGTAAAATGGGAGCCCAAAATTTAAAAAAAATGTCTAGGTCTGGCAGTTAGTTGGATAGGAGGGCCTATCCAGCTTTCCCAAAAACTCCAAGCGGTTCACGACTTTAAGGTGTTGAGAACCAAGTGCCACACCAAGATTGCCCGTCGAATGAGACAATGGGGAGCCACAGGAAGACGCTGAAGGAAAGGGAGGATCTCGTGGATATGATGGATGTGGAGTATAAGATGTTGAATTTACACCGTCCGCGTACTGTTCAAGGACAATGTTTGGTCTCACGTGGCTAGTCGTCCATTGTAGTAGTTGGCTTAGGCATATTTCCTTTGCTACAGATTTATTTCCTTAAAATTTGGTGTTAAGTTTGGGTCATGGTTCTTATTTAAGTGTCTAGTTTATTATTAAGTCACTGCCAAAAATTTCATGCTTTCGCATATTACCGGACTGACTTCGTTATTCTTGTTCATCCAATCTGGCTTCACCCTTGGTAGTTCACTCTTTATGCAATGATATTTATAAAGTTTCAGTGAAAAAAAATATAGAGTCACACGTTAAAAAACATGTTAATCATCATCCCACGCAAGCCCTAAATTATTGATTTTCCAAATAGAGGAACTAATTATATCAAACTTCAAGGACTTTGCGGAATTCATCCGAAAAATTAAAGACTTGTTTAATTAAGAAAATTTTCTATTTTTTCTCAAAAAATAAAAAAAAAAATTGTTCATGAAAAATTAGAGGATGTTAAGTTAAAAAAAATTTCTATTATTTTTTAAAAAACAAAAATAAAAAATGTGTTCATAAAAATTAATTTTTTTATTTTTTATTTTATTTCAAAAAAAAATAAAAAAAAATTGTTTTCTCAATTAAATATAATTTAATTTTTTTTATTTTATTTTAAAAAATAAAAAAAATATATATTTTTTCAAAGTAAATATAGGCGAAGATTTTTCGCAGCAATTTTTTTATATAATAATTATGCGGCCACCGGTACTAACCAGGAGGTCAACAAATTTAGTCAAAATCAATGACAAAAATTTCCTAGGTCGAAGAAAAACGTTGGCGTATAGGTCCTTAACCGCCGGTTGTGGCGGATCTAGGAGCGGAGGAGACTCACTCATTGCACCAGCAACGTTCCGAAGCCCAAAACAGTCTATACAGCCACATTCTTTTTTTTTCTCTTATTTAATTAATAATCATCAAGTTTTAGCAAGGGAAATTTTAGAGAGGGAGGGAGGAGTTTCGGTTGGGATGAGAATTTGAATAGATAGATCCGATTGGGTTCGAATAATGGAAGGAGTGGGAGCACGGCTGGGTCGTTCATCCACTCGTTATGGACCGGCCACGGTGTTCAACGGCCGTGTCCGGAAGTGGAAGAAGAGATGGGTTCACGTTTCCCCATCTTCCAACTCTCAAAATCACCACCACCACCACCACCACTCCATCAACAATAACCACAAACTCAACAACAGCTCCTCCATCAGCGCTGCTAACGGCGCTTCTCATCTTTTGCTTTACAAGTGGACCCCGTTGACCCAAAGTAACAACAAGGACATCTCCAATATCCCCTCTATTCCCAATGTCGACACCAAGGACCCTTCCGACGACCCTCCCAAGTGTAAATTCAGATACATTCCGGTATTTCCTCTCTTCTTTATCTTTTCTTCCTTTGTTTTTATCCTCAGTTTATTGGAATTTTGGATCTGTTTGGTTCCCCTGGAACAGTGACTTAGGGTTTGTTTTCAGGTTTTTCCTAGACGTTTTCTAGGTAAAAGAAATTGTCTTTTCCCCTTTCACTAATATTTGTGCTTTTGTTTTTGTGTATGATAATGATAGATAGCTTTTCTCTCCGTTAATGTCACAAATAATTAAGATTTCAAGCTATGTTAAAATGTTAATATTGCATCTTATTATACATTTTTAAAATGCTAGTTGTAGGATGTAAAAATCTCTATAAGGACAAGTTGGTTTTTCAAATAAAGTTTTGAAGGTATCTATGCAATAAACCAATATTAAGCGAATCAAATATCACAGTTGTTGGATTTATTTTGTGTGACTATTCTAATTAGATAATGTCTAACCCTAATTTGAGTTTAAGTAGCAAATATTTATAGGTGTGCTACATATTTCCTCTTATTCAATTAGACCTCAGAATTAGATCCACAGTCTACCTTGACTGAATCGGGTAGACTCAACCTGTCATGGACCAACCACTTTTTCCATTGTAAGATTTTGATATGATATTGTATCAAATACATTAAACTAAATGATAGCCTTGTCAAATTACTATACTTACAAAAAATAACATATTTGAAATGTGAATTCTTTGATGAAATGTACACATTTTGAAATCTTACCAACCAAACAAACTCTTGAGATTTTTCTCGCTAATATTATGCAATTGTGTACTTCCTTCCTGCTGCAGAGTTTCTCAATTTGTCAGTACTTTCTGATTGTAGAATGCAGAATAGTGTCAAGTAGAGATAGATGTGTTTTTGGATAACACAGTTCTGTTGATTGAGTTTCTGATGGAAATCTCAAATAAGATGTGGAGGCCTAGTGAATATATGTACAGAAACATGTTTTGCGAATTAAAATATTTTTTACCTCCTTCATAAGTTAGACCAGGGCATCTCTGTAGACAATTGTCTGATGAAGAGGTAAATACGAAAAACCTGGCACAAGTAGGTAAATAATTTCCATGATGAAGTTCAGTTTTATACCCACATTTTACGCTTCTGTATATGGTAGTTTTGTGGGAAATGTGGAGATAGATGATATGATTATGTGAAGTAGATGTGCTTTATTATATTCTTGGCAGAGATTTATTTTTTACAGTAAAGGGGTACCGACAACCAATCTGTTTGTGCTACAACTTTTAGTGTAATATGCATTTTTAGGGCACCACCATTTGGGTATTCGTCTACTGTTGTTATGTGTAGTGGTGTAAGTGAATCATATACATATCTCTTTCCTTTTGCTTGTTATCTAGCTAATCGGCTCTTCAAAGTGCAGTTATATGAATTGGAGAAACAGAAAAAGGAGGCTGCAGAGAACGAGGCTGCTGAAAATGGTAGCAATGAAGTTAAATCGAATGGCATTGGACCTGTTATGAAGAATGATGATTTTGGTGAAAAACCAGACATTAATGATGTACCTATGGAAGAAAGTCAGGTGAACAGTTATCTCAATATTTATAATCACTCTTTTGCTTTCAATTGATTTTTTAAAATTTTCTCCCGTCTGTCCCATATAAAATGCAGTTACAGAATGGGTTTTATTTGTGGAAATAAGTCATTTTGGAACAACGGTGCAGTAATGGTTCTTTACTTAAGGGCCATATAAAAATTTGCCTTGCCTTGTTTTCTCTTCAAATTCTATTTGCTTCCATGTATAGGCCGCATAAAGGGAGTCACCTGATCAGGTGTGCATAATATCCCTTGATGTTGGATATAAGCAAAGATGGGATGGGATGTGGAGTTCCTAGACTTAAACCACTAGAAATTATAGTAATGACCTTCAGGTCGAAGGATTCTTCCTAATCCTAAAGGCTAGGGGTTTGGACTCCAAGGCTCGATACTTAGCATTCTGAATTTACTAGTTACTATCAATCTAATATTGGCTTCAATACTGACTTCAGTCTCACGATGATAACCTCATACGCCAAGATCTGAATGAAAGCACCTTGGTTTTGAGTTTGGGCTTGACGTCTCACGATGGTGACACTGATGAACGAGATCATGCCAGAGATGGGCAGTTGGAAAGATTGAACGGTAGTGCAGGGACATGATCGGAAGATCCTTTTTGATTGTTTGACACAGAAAACTATAAAGGAAGAAAAATGGCATATTTGTTTGTCAATTATTTGGAGATGCAGTTTTCCATAGGCTCTTCAATTTGGTCACTGGTTATTCAATTGCAATTGTATTTGAGTTTGACGCTTGAGCTCTGCCTTTCATTTGATTCTCCCTGCTGAGTTGATTGCTACTTGTACTGGTTACGAACATTTACTCTATATGCTTGAACGTTGATTTTTCCTCACTTTCATACATTCTTTGTGACTGTACATGATTTGGATATTCAAGTTGGACGTGTAATTGACTAGTATAGATGTTTGTGTATCATCTTCATTTACGTTTGAACAGGCTGTCTAGAAATTCAAATCATATTCCTCTTCCTGTTGTTTGACCAAGCAAGAAAACTTTTGTCCGTGATGGTGCTTGGTTTACTCGCTATATTTATATATTTTTTCAATAGTGTTGAAAAGCTCCAAGTACTCTTTCAGAGCAAGCAAGCTCTACGGACAAAGCCAAAACTGAATTGAAATACAACGCGTCATAAATATTCCCTCAATTACGAAACCACGATTATGGTGATTCAAAGAAAGGAGCTGATGGATGCCAAAAAAAAGGAAAAAGGAAAGGAACTGATTTACGAAGTTAAGAATTTATCAAGAACCAATAAATCTTGCTGCCATAGTGGCTTAATAGAACATTACAGTAATTATTCATGAATAACCATTGATGCCAAATCTTACTGCAGGCCAAAATGTATCCAGAGCACAAAAAGTAGGCAAGCGCCAACATAAACCAGGAGAAGAAATCAACAAGAACCCGTCCTTCAATGTAGGCCTCACAGCAGCTTTAGCAAATTTTCGGCACTATTCTTTTGCAACAGCCGCTTCTGCTCCAGATGAATAATCGTGCCTGCAAGGGCAGAAAAAGAAGTGACTTTGAAAGGAAGAAAACGGGAACGTTTCCCGCTAACTCACTGGTCAGGCAACTACAATCAGACAAGGAATTTTTAACCTTCTCTATCAATGACTAAATGCAATATGGAAATCCCTCTCGAAGACAAACAACTACTTAAAAAGCTTACTGTAACTTGAGACTGAGTTGGTAAATGCCAGTTCCTGCCATTGCAATGTTTACACTAAACAAATTCCAATTTTTCTGCAATTCAAGAGATAATATAAGAACCAAATCAAACAAATTTCTGTTGAAAATGATATTGCATTATAACATCATGAAAAGAAAAGGCATAAGAATATTTTTTTGATTAATGGGAACTTCAAAAGGCGACGAAGACTCCTACGGCCTGCCACGTGTTTATTTTTTATTTTTATTCTAATTCAGGTGCATGTATTTATCCTTAACATCGCTTCTAGTTTAGGTGAATTTCCTACACCAATATGCTACACTGCCATGCAGTTTCCATGTCCATTGAATTTCAATTTACAAAATATGGAAAGCACATTTCACCTTGGATCAAGAACAGTATATCATAAGCTGATAAATCCTACAAATTGTACAAGGAATCCGATAGGTTGCTTACTTATTTCCTACTGTTTATTCCTCCTTACTTTTCTAGTCCCATTCACCATAAGAAAACAAACATATGAATCAAAGTAGACAACCAAATCTCCTTCACATTTTCTACTATGTTCATTTTGCAAATTGAATTTTATTTCCAGTTCACATTAGTGTTTGCATGAAATGAGAACTGCATATATGTCTCTATTATAAGAATAATCCAAACATGCAAATAAATTGAGCTAGAGACACTATTAACAACGGTGATGACCAAGGACAATTTCAAAGAAATTCAGCTATAAGAGTTCAGCTTGTGAAGAAGACAAAGGAGCATTATTATTTTGAGGATAGAACAACAACAGAATATGTAATAACAAATGTTGCAATGCGAGGCTGTTTAATCAATGTTCAAACTCACCGGCGTGATAACAGTGCTGTAGCGTGACCATATAAGTCCAGTACAAGTAACCGCTGTAACCATATGACAAGATTGAGAGAGAGAAAAGAATAGGCCAATTAAACATGGAAGGAAGAAGGACGAGTGGATGGATGAAGAATAGATAGATTAGATATACCTATCTGCTGAGGATAAGATAGATTTTCAGGTGGTTTGGAGAAGTCAGCAATGTTGGCAATGCTGATGCCCCATTTAAAAGTCGGTGCCCAAAAGTGAACTGCATCACAGATTTTGCTACCATCATAAACAGACATACTAGATTGAAGAATTGCATAAAATAAACAAGCGTCGTCTGATTTGCAAATGCAATTAATGTGTGGTATAATGAATTCCACAAAAGTTTCTGTAATTCATTTGTAAATCTCAATTCTTGTCAATTTATGTGTTTAGTTTGATTTTTGTAAAATATTCAAATCCTTCTTTTACAAATGAAGAAATTAATTTTAGTTAAATTTTAATTATTTACAAATCTTATAAAAAAATAAATGATATTTGCAAACAAATTCCACATTTACATAAATTTAACAAAATTACCCTCATAACACACTCTCAATCTATTATCTAAATATTAATTATGAGAATATTTTTATAAATAAAAAATAAATAACTACAAATCATCATTCATTTTAAATAAAATATTTATTTACAAATAAAAAAATTAATAAAAAAATAATTCATATACAAGTACAAATTCTCATAAATTTCATTTTATTTCATCCCATTTACAAATGAAATAGAATCAAATTCATTTAATCAAAACACTATGTAATGAACTCCTATATGGTTCAATCACTTAGTTCAGTTGTTACCAAATTCAAGAGCTTCAGATCAATAGGGGTATTGGAAATCATTTTATTTCATAATAAATTAATTTGTCAGACTAATAACAAGAAAAAAGAGGAGTATCAGAATGAAATTTGACGTTGATAATCTGGGGTAGTGATATGATTTTTTTCCAACGATTCAACAAAATAAAGCAATCAGATCCGATATACAAGTCAGAAATAAACTCATTGGTTTTGGGTCCGGCTGGGTGATTCCACAAAGCCTGTAGCTTTGAAGCCGCCATGGATTCCTCTCTTCAACACACCCCTTCTCTTCTTCTCTCTCTGAGACTGCGACCCACCAGCCATTGAATCAGGAGAAGATATCTTATTGTTTTAGCTACTAGGCTTGAAAAGACTTATTTACCCTTCGGGTTTGTTAAATAACTCATTGTATTGTCCCTATACATCGTTGCAATATTGTCCAAAGAGGGGAAAAAGGGAATCTAAAACGCAAAACTGCTCCGAAAAGCCATCGTCGAAGGAAAAAAAAACAAACCAGAGAAGAAGTTGTTCTCTCATAGCCATTCTCCTGTGAGCCGCAGTGAGTGAGTGTAAAGTCGGAGAATCGAAATCTGATGGACTCCCAGACTCAAAACACATCCTTGCAGCGCCTCCAAAATGTCTGAAAGGTTTATCTTTTTTTTTTTTTTCTACTATTGTTTTCTTTTGATGTATTCAATTTTTTTCTTAAAATAATGAAATTGGAACACTGGCACAAACACGCAGACTGTTGTTAGGGTTTTGGAGCTGGCGGGAGGGGTGATGGATGAGCTAGCAAGTCCTATCGGTCCTCGCAAAGAATTCATCAACAATTATTGCCGCGAGTTCATGCAGATGATCAAGGTTCATCCTCATCATCTCACTCACGCTTAGCTTTTGTTTGGTCTGCTTGGCATACACCTTTTTTTAACAAGTCATTTTAAATCAAATCAATTTCATCACCATGCTCTACTTGGCATACTCAATTTTATGTTTGCTAATTCAATCAATTTCATCAACAAGATGGCTAATTTGATGTTGCTTTCAACTTCTATGCAACCTCATGGTTGGATTTTTTTCATTTCCTGAAAATGAAAAAGGACATACAGTTTACTCTGCGGAATGAAAATAAAAGTGCATGTGAGTACCGTCCCTTTGAGAAGTGTGACTATAGTTCCAGAATTTCCAATGAGAATGGTTGCAATAAATTAGAATATGTTGCGTCCCAGTTGGACCAGATGCAACAGGCGATTGATCAATATCATGCTCATACTTGAAGATGCATATTACGGCTGCAGCAAATTCATTGTCTTCTTCGAGACTTGATCAAGTTATTTCATGCCACTGTTATTATTCCTTCTTGATAACATAAAACTTTACCTGTGTTGGTATTAGTTAATGCAACTATCGAACTCGCTTCTTTCTGTTACTGTGCTTCATTACAGATTGTTGTGTACATGCTGTTTGCTCTCACCCAATTTCATTCACAGCTTACATCCCTCTATCGAGCTTTGGGTTAATTTTGCTTGTCTTGGTTTGATTAGCTATTTCTTCCCTTTTTCTCCACATGTTTTTTCTTATTTGTTTGCTCCATTGGAAGTTAAGTTCAAATGCTTTTTCGCATTGTTCATTTTGTGATTGTCCTTTTTTTTTTTTTGAAAGAAAGTTATTGTCCTTGTTTGATCAACTAATCATGTGATTGTCCTTGTTCGATCAACTAATCATACTTTTTTTTTCTTGATGAATCTAATCAAACTCGCTAAAGGATATTTTTGAAATGGGATCTGATTTCTCGTATAGTATGGTGCGAAAGTAGGAAACAAACCTTCTGAAAAGTAGATCTCCTTGCAGCTAATGTAATGAACAAATGATTATTTGTTGCAAGCCATGTAAAGGACAGGTATCAATTTGGATTGTTGTCTTCTTCTGATACTGATTTTAAGTCTCATGATTGTAGAAAACAATCGTGTCAACTCCCGTCCAAGATAAGAGCTAAAGAAAAGTTGGAGCGGCTAAATTAATGAAATGCAGGAAGTAAAAGGAAGTATACGTCGAACATTGATAATGGTTCATAGTGGTGAACTGGAAAGGGATGAGAATTAAGAACACAGGAGGACCTATTTGCGAAATATTCACAAAGACAGAGGTTGTGTTAAGTCACTTTACTTTCTAGTCGTTCGTCCTTCTGTAAAAATAAATGTTATGTAGTCACGAGAGCGTTCGGAAAATAGGGAAAAGGTAGGCAGCAGGTAATGTTGGCACCCATAACACCAATAGCACTGTTTACGCTGACCGTCTTGAGCACAATTTTGGTCATACTAATTCTGAATCCAAGCTCATCTCCTTCTAAAGCAGACTCCATGGCTCGTAGCAGCTTTATTCTTTGGCTTCACGGTTTGGGTGACTCAGGCCCTGCCAATGAACCCATCAAGGCTCTCTTCACTTCTCCTGAGTTTAGAAGCACTAAATGGTCTTTCCCGTCTGCTCCTAACAACCCCGTCACTTGTAACTGTATGCCCCGTCGCTTTTTCCTCTCTTTTTTTCTCTTTTTTTCTTCATATTTAATCTTCTTCTTCTTCTTCTTCTTCTTCTTCTTCCCGTGATTTCATTTGATAAATAGCTTTGAATTTCGTTTTTTCATTATGCTTATGCTTGGTCGAACAAGAATTCATCTTTCTGCATCGATCTGAATGAAAATATTACATGGCCGTTATTTGTAGTTTGCCATTGGCGTTCCTCTCTTGTTGTTTCAATGGATTCTGTTTGGTCTTGGAAATTTTTTATTTTCAATTGATCCAAAGCTGCTTACTGATATGGGATATACTAGATTTGATTTACAATTAGATATTAATGATGTGTTACTTTCAGAATTGAGGGAGGATGAGAAGATAAATTTTCACTTTTGGTGGGGGAACTGTCCATATGACTTACAATGACAACATTTTGGACCTCATTCACCATCTTACATTTACTCTTTCCATTGTTCCGTATGAATATTGAGTAGCTTATTTTCTTTTCCTTTTTAGTGGAATTCTTATGCGACAGTATTGAGTTTTATGAGTTCGAATGGCATTGTATCTCATACAAGTTCTTTGAGGAACTGTGATGTAATTCACTCACTGATTTTGATTATTATTGTAGATGGTGCAATAATGCCATCGTGGTTTGATATCCATGAAATTCCCATAACTGCTGTAAGTTCATCTTTTTGTTTTGATTTCTTCTTTCAACTGTCAAGTAGAGGGTACACACTCCATGAACATCTTTCTAGTTAAATTTTTACTGATTTTCATCTACTTTCATCATAATTCAGTCTCACAACATGGAAAATGTAAAAGTATATATGATGGAGCATTTTATCTATCATGTAAAACCATGGATGAATTGTTCTGCCTTTTCTAATATCCTCATACAGCTGTTCTTTTCCTGAATCAAAAGAATGTAACTGACTACTAACTAATGCTCTTCTGGATATAATAGTTGTTGATGTAGATTATTCTGGTTCTCTTAAATTTGTTTTCTGATTATTTCAGGATTCTCCAAAAGATGAAAGCGGTTTGCTCAAAGCGGTTCAGAATGTGCACACAATGATAGACAATGAAATAGCCGCTGGAACAGTTCCTGATAATATATTTTTGTGTGGCTTGAGTCCAGGAGGTTTGTTAAACTGATAATACGGAAAGTAATTTTCTTCTGAATGCTTTTATTTGCTGTAACCCTTAAGCTTGGCAGGGGCCTTGACATTGGCAAGTGTTTTGCTGTACCCGAAAACCTTAGGAGGAGGTGCCATTTTCAGTGGATGGGTTCCTTTTAATTCTTCTATGCTGGACCAGATTTCAGCACATGCCAAGAAGGTATCTGCATTAAAAATTCAGCTTGTAGTTTTTTTTTCTTTTTAATTGTTTTTCTTTTTAGATATTGGTAGGGTATCTTAGGTTTTTGAAGTTGCAAACTTATATTCTACGAGCTATTAGCTCATATTAGCTTCAATCTGTCAATGTTATGGCGTTGTTACATAGTGCGATGTATATGTTTTAAACCGAGGGAAATCAAAGAATTATTGTGTTTAACTGCAAGAAACAACTCTATAAAATGATTCAGTCGCGGCGGAGCATTCCTCGAAGAATTCTACCGGCTGCTTTTGTGTTTTAACTCAAGGGCACAAACAAATTTGATAATCCATTCCAATTTTAAACACCTCGACATAAGAGGAAACAATGATGTGTGAACTTGATAAAACATGTAATAACATTATTACATTTAATATACCTTGATTAAAAAATCTTAAAATACAGTTTCTCTGGTTTCTAAGGATGGTCTACAACACGCCATGCACATATCAGGTATACTGCTGAATAGCAGAAATTGCTCTGCTTAAAACTGCTGCAGAAAATCAGATGGTAGCGAGCAATCCAATCCAATGTGGGCATCCACGGAGCAGTGAATCAGAACTAATCCACGTCGGCCTCTTAAATTAATATGCTACCGGCAGACCAAAACCTTAGATGATTGAAAGAACGCTATGTACGATTTGATTTAATTTAATTTAATTTAATGATAATAAGCATGTAATGAGTTATGCATGTACAGGTACTGATGAGCTCATAGATACGCAGCCTTTCAAGTGTTCAAGAATGACATTTCGACTGACCAGGCCCGAATGCGAAGTAAGAGGGAGACCCGGCTGACCAGGCCCTAATGCGAAGTAAGAGGGAGACCCTCTTTCACTCATTCATCGTACTTCTCCAAAGCTGAAACAATGTCACTGAAATCTGGTCGTTTTGACGGATTTGCAGCCCAGCATCGCTTTATCAACTGTGCAAGTGCAGGCTGACAACTTGCCTGCAACGGAGGCCTCTCATTCTGCCAAAGCAAAAAAAAAAATTATAACATAGAATCTTCGTAACAAAGCAATGAAAGACTGTGACTAACTTCTTTTCCCTCTTGAAATGAATGGCATTTTACTTTATACTATTCTGTATGGAGGAGGTCCTCCATCCAATCCATTATTAAATTTTAGGTGCTAGTGGCAACAAGCAGGACACCCCCGGACCTAAAAGGCTTTAGAACCCAGAAAATTTTATGCAGATCCAAGAGACTCTGCCTGAGCATATGTTCTCCTTTAACTTCCATGATCCTATTGAAGGAAGATGCTCTTCTCAAAGTTGTAGGTCTGTGCTTTCAGATAACATAAGAAGCTCTACAAATATCATCATCAAGTCAAAAGATCAAAATCTCCCATGCCACTTCTCTGGTTTTAGTCATCAAAGCGATGCATACTCTTATTTTAAATTCTTCAGATAGTGACATATAATGGCAGCTAGATCACAAATTAAAACGTAATGGTACTCATTTTGAGCATTCTAACAAACTGACATTCATTTTAGGAACAGAACACCCCCGAGAATCAGGCTTCTTTTCCAATCACATATACGAGAATGAGTGATACTTCATCACAGTTTAATTCTATGGAAATTTTTTCGGTGGGCGATCAACCAAGTGAAACCATTTTAGACAATGGGGAATGCCTTGTGATCATCCGGACAAAGGAAGAGTACAGTAAGGAAAAAGGAAGCCGAATAACAAACCACAAGTGCAAATCTCAACAATATTACTGATGACAAAAACGAAATGGTCAAAACAAAAAAAAGGCAAGCAAGAGCACACCTTAAGAAACTAATTGGCATAAGTAGGATTGAAGTTTAGAAGGAAGGAAAAAGCAAACTAAGCATAGGTATCTGACCTTCTCAGCAACAGCGAATGCGGCCTGCACAGGGGTCATCCCCTGAAACGGAAGCAAAGCTGTAGTAAGCTCCCACAACACTATCCCAAAGCTATAGACATCGACTTTTCGGGTATAAGGTTTATCTTTGATCATCTCAGGTGCCATCCAACGGTAAGTTCCCATGTTTCCTTTGGTTTCACGGCATTGGGTTTCAAGACATGATGTACCAAAATCTGCCACCTTCACCCGCATTTCATCGTTT
>CAODLS011562240.1:0-16078 GCA_948243855.1 Flueggea neowawraea
TTATAGTTCTACAGTAGTACCATATACATATAGAGGAACTGGCAGCTCTCTATGCTCTGATTATTTCCTTGGGGCTCTCAAGGATAATAAGATGAATGACTGTATCTCAAGTACACAAAGTTCAGATTACCATATTGACTACATGGCTTCATATAAGGGTAGTACGAAGAATTCCAAGATAACACTGATGATAATGAAATGCCTAGAAACAATAGCGAAGGGTATGGAAAGCATGTCATAAAAGAGAAAAGTGGATTGGAGATGAAGTCACTATGTGGAAGACCTCATTATAGCCCTCCAAAGCGAGAGCATGCTTTTGCAGTCGCATGTGCTGGTATATTTGTCAGCATTTGTCTGCATCCCATTGATACAATAAAGACGATCATCCAATCTTGTCATGCAGAGCAGAAGTCTGTCTACCACATTGGAAGGTCAATTATTTCTGAAAAAGGTAAATTTTTCTGAGAAAATGGAGCTAGTTGTACTTGGTACATGCAAAAGTTTATGGTTTTATTTGTAAGATGGTCAAAGGTTGCTTTGTTGATCAGAAAGAATTTTCAGGTGTAACTGCACTATATCGTGGAATTACTGGCAATATTGCATCTTCAGCTCCAATTTCTGCCATCTACACTTTTACATATGAATTAGTTAAAGGATTCCTCTTATCCCTAAGGTAGCATTTAGCACTCAATCTCTTTGCTTTTCTATACCATTGATTTGAGAAATGGTTTAAAAATGTGCCATACATGCACTATGCGCAGAGGAATATTCTGCATATCTCGCCAGCATTGCACTCAGTCTTCTAGAAGTTCTATACATTTCTTTCTTTTTCTTCTTTGTTTTGCAGGAATATCAATCTGTTGCTCCCTGCATTGCAGGTGGTTGTGCAAGGATTGCAACCTCCTTTGTGTTTACTCCCAGTGAGCGTATAAAGCAGCAAATGCAAATTGGTTCACACTATTATAACAGTTGGTATACCTTTGATCAATACTTGTATTTTTTACTGGACTTTGGTTGAAGTTTTTTAGCTTTAGGAACATGATAACTTTCTTTTTCATTGTCAGATACATATATATATATATATATATATATATATAGGTTTCCTCAGCCTGATTTCTTCTTTCTTTCTAGTTGCTTTTACAATGCTTCTTTAATGCATCCATGCAGGAATGCTTTTGTTGGAATAATTCAAAAGGGTGGAATACCTTCACTATATACTGGTTGGGGAGCTGTGCTTTGTCGGAATATTCCACACTTTATTATTAAGGTCAACCTTATACATAACACTAGATGGACACCACCATGTGCTTCGTACTTTGAAAGGGATAATATTTCTGAGCTATATAGCAGTTAAAAAAGTAAAGCCCTGAACATTGTAGCTTTACAATTTAAAGTTTAACTCTGTTGCGGATTTGGGGTGTTGGGTTTGATAGTTGTAATTCATAAAAAGTTTTTACTGCTTTGCACCTTTATAATTGTCTTTTGGCAGCCTGCCTCCCCTGCACCGATTCTGATGTTATATTCACCGTGTGACAGTTCTACACATATGGAAGCTTGAAGCAATTGATGTTATCATTTCAAAATTCCAGCGAGCAACTGAATACATTACAAACGGTTTGTTCATTTTTTGTATTCCTTCATTAGCAAGTTGGTACTCCTGATGTGCTTCCACGTGGCATCTACCATGTTGTAAAAGACAGCCCTTGTGGACTTTACTTCTTGGTGGCTGACTTGTTGGCAGTTTGTGTTTTTAGAACTTTTCAAATGATTACACAGGATATGCTAAATTTTTTCAATGGCTGCAGCTGGCTTGTTGGGGAATAGCAGGATCCACTGCTGCTTTATTCACAACTCCTTTCGATGTGGTCAAGACAAGACTGCAGACGCAGGTTTGAATGTTCCATACTTGCTGTTCAGGAACCATTGATTTTCAGTTTTTTTTCGAAAGTTGGAAATAAAAATGAGGGAACAATCTGAATGTGAAAGTCCTGTTTCCTGCAAGTTTTGACTTGTTAATACCCAGTAAATGTTGCTTCTACAATTTCAACCGAGAAGAAGTTGTTCTATAGTGTTTTCTTTTTTCTAGAAAAAATTTGACTCTGATTTTTGTGAATAAACTTTTTATTGAAATACTAGACTCAATTCCGGGCAACTTGTTGACAGCTAGACAGTCATCATGTTACATGATTTATATATGTTCTCAAACGGAGCTGTTTTGCAGATTCCTGGATCCATGAGCCAATATGATGGGGTGTTTCATGCACTTCTGGAAATAGGCAAGAGAGAAAGTCTGAAGGGCCTCTACAGGTGTGGTTTGTTGCAATTTGGATTTTAACCTAATAAGATGATCATCTCATTGATCGACACTTTCAATATTATGAAATACTGAAACCCACTTGGACCTTTTTCTGAATTCTGAAGTCATCATTTTACTCTAGTATGACATATTGGTAATCAGTTTTGGCCGCCTTTTATTTCATTTTACTCAAGTTAGTACTCATCTGTCTGAATAATAGTAGAATAAGCTATAATTTTGGTTAATAGCACGATACATTGTAGCTACAGCTCAAAGAAAAATACAATCTTGACCAAATGAAGATAGATCACTTAACTGGTCTCAATTAGTTCTCAATCAGTGCTTATGTAAACAACTTTGGTTTATCTTATTAACAACTTTATATCTCAAAAATATTTGTGACAATGCAGATATGAATTGCACTTGACAATCATTTTTCTTGTTTCTGTGATCAGGGGATTACTGCCAAGATTGGTTATGTACGTGTCTCAAGGAGCACTATTCTTTGCTTCTTATGAATCATTCAAAAGATTATTTCAGTTAGAGATGCCACAAATCAATGCTTCAAGTATTCAGTACAAAGAAAATGAGGACGATGATTCAGAATCATTACACTTATCATCGTAGTCAAAAGCATCATTAACACAAAACATCGCTCAACTTGCGTCGTTCATTGTTGGATGATGGTTCATTAAGGGTGTCATCGATGATGACTAAACACGGTAAGCAATGAGGTGTCGCTGGCGATCAGCTAATTCGGTGCAGCTTTTTGAGAAAATCAACTGGAAGTGGATGCAGTAGCTAGCCTGATTGTTTCTTGGTTGAAATAGAACAATGGTTTCGTTCACTCGATTTTTTGGCAAGTTTTGAGTTGGTGGAAATATAGATTGAAAATGAAAGATTACATTGCTTTGTACAATTGATGTTGAACGTGATCAAATAATAAAATTGAGGACGACATTTTTTGAACTGATACTCAAACCTTCTGTTACCATTTGGGATGAAGGCAGCAATTGAGACGAGAAACTTGAAGAATATATTTATTCACGAGCACGAAGTCGTAGTATAGTGGTAAGTATTCCCGCCTGTCACGCGGGTGACCCGGGTTCATCCCCGGCAACGGCGTTAATCTTTTTTTGACTCTGCCATATTTCACCCTCTCAAGCCAACTCATCAGACAATACCACGACGTCACTCTCACTTTCCCAAACTGCCCTAACCCTCTCTCTCTATATCATGCTTTCTGCCTCAATCCGTCGACGCTCTCTCTCTAAATCACGCTTTTTGCATCGCTCGGCCCACTCTATCTCCCGGTTCTGTTAAAGAGGTATTCACAAATATGTCTATGGTTTCACTCATGTCTAACTCCTCATATCTAGGAAGTGTCCAATCGAAATGATATAGAAGCTCGCAGCGAGCTCACCTTCTATAACTGCATTGGTAAATATTATGCTTGGACACATTCTCCTTCTTAGTTCCTACCCCAAATGGGACATACTCAAAATTAGTTCCTCTGAAGTATACTGGTGAATTCATAAATCTTTCATTTTTTAAAGGATTAGGATCGATCCAAATACTTGGATCTTTGCCCATTGCTCAGGTGTTGAATATAATTCTTGCCTTGGTAGGAATTCCATATCTACCAATTTCAGCTCCTTCTATTGCTTCTCTTGATATCAAAGGTATTGGTGGATGCATGCGTAGACATTCTGTGATCAGAATGAGAATCAAAGAAAGATTAACAAAATAAAATAACAGGAGTGGAGGGAGTAATGAACATCTTGAAACTCTAGAGAATTGACATTGTCTGATGAGTTGGCTTGAGAGAGAGTTGACGTGTCCAATAATTTTGTGGTACACTCTCGCTTAACGTCCGTCCCCCGTTCATAATACGCGGACGCCAAGGTGCATGCTTTGACTTAGGACACTTAGGACTGAGGATGGACCGGTTAAGTTCAGTTTTGACTTAAGAATCAAAATCGAATCGAAATTTCGGTTCTTTTAACAACTAGAACCGAATCGAATGACCAAAAGAACCGAATCGAAAGGCTCGAAATTTTGAGACAAAACAGTTCGATTCTTTGAGTCGGATTCGGTTCGGTTCTTGGGGCTTTTTCACTCTTCCATGACAATCAGAGCAAAAAATGAAATTTCCTCCTCCACGGCAATCTCTTCCGCCACCACCACTGAAAACCACCACCACTGCAACCCCATCAGCCAAACCCTTCACCCCCATCGAAGTCACTATCCTCTCCATCCCAAAACCCTAAGTCGGCCACAGCCTCAAAACCAACGCCCTTTTTACCACCTCCACCAAATTGTCATCACCACCCTGAACACGAAACCACCACCATTCACCACCCTCCTCAGCTCCAAAACCACCACAACCATCACCCATCACCCATTTCCTTCACCCACATCAAAACCCCTTACTACCTTCAACCACTGCCACCATCCAAAACCGACCACCAAAACTCCAAATCGTCACCCAAACCGCACACACCATCTCCAAACCGTCGGCCTACCAATTCACCACCAAGCCCTAGCCACCATTCACTACTCACATAAAACAAAAAAAAAGGAAAGAAAGTCAAGGAAGAAATCGGTTGGGAGAGAAAAAAAATAAATAAATAAATAAAGAAAACAGAAGTCGTCGCCCTCTCCCTTACGCCGTCGGTGGCGGTTTGGTGCCGGCGTCTCCGAGCAGCTGTCGCTGCTCCTCTCTCTCTCTTGCTCCATTGCCACCGCTCCCTCTAGTCCTCTCTCAATTGTGTTTTCATTTGGTGAGGATAAAAATGACCTAACCCTAGTGTTCTGATGTACATGTGAAGTGGTGAGTTTTGTTTGGGCTTGATAAACGGTGGCTGATCTGGTTTAATTATTGTTGTTGGTTTGATTTATGTTTTCTAATTCGATTGGGTTTGATTATTTGTTTTTATTTTATATAATAAGATATATATTATTAATGGAAGGGTAAAAATTAATAATTAATGGACATCCAACGTGTGAGATGTTTATTTGTTGAAAGAATAAACATACAAGAATTTGGGAGATTAAATAATAATTAATGGACATACAATTTGTACTCTTACAAAAGAAAGACATAATTTGCAAATGAAAACTTTATTTTAAATTAAGAGTGAATACAGAAATACAAATGAAAATTTAAGGAAATTTAAAAAAAATATATTAAAAATGACAAGCTTTTTTAATTCATTTGCTCTTTCATGCAAATAATGAATTGTGATAAAAAAAATCATAACATTTATTGCTTTGAACACCTATTGTATACCTTTGAGCACCTATGATTATATGAATATCTATGTATACCTTTGAAAACACTTATGATTATATGAACACCTATGTATACATTTGTACACTTTTGAGAACTCTTATGATTATATGAACACTTGTTGAACACCTATGATTATATAGACACCTATTAAACAACTATGTATATTTTTGTACACCTATTGAATACCTATAATTATATAAATACTATTAAACACCAATGATTATATAGACATCTATTGAATAACTTTGTATACTTTTGTACACTTATTGAACACCAATGATTATATAGTCACCTATTGAACAACTATGTATATTTTTGTACACCTATTGAATACCAATGATTATATAGACACCTATTGAACAACTATGTATACTTTTGTTCGCCTATTGAACACCAATGATTATATAAACACCTATTGAATAGCTATGTATATATTTGTACACCTTTTGAACATTAATGACTATAGACACCTATTGAACAACTATGTATACGTTTGCACATCTTTTCAACACCTATGATTATATAAACACCTATTAAACACCAATGATTATATAGACACCTATTGAATACCAATGATTATATAGACACCTATTGAAGAGCTATGTATACTTTTGTTTACTTATTGAACACTAATGATTATATAAACACCTATTGAACAGTTATGTATACATTTGTACACCTTTTGAACACCAATAACTATATAGACACCTATTGAACAACTATGTATACATTTGTACACCTTTTGAACACCTATGATTATATAAACACCTATTAAACACCAATGATTGTCGGTTTATATATATAAATATATAATTAATTGTTCATATATATGTATAATTATTCATATATATATAATTGTCCATATATATATAATTAATTTTTTTATATGTATATAATTAATTGTATATATATATAATTAATTTTTTCCGGTTCTAGTTTCGGTTCTTTGGTTCTGGACGGTTCTTTGTACAGGTATTGCTTAATATCCAAAATCGTCCCAAATAAAAATTCTGGGACGGTTTAGTTCGGAGAAAAAAGTCAACGGTTCTTTTCGGTTCTGGTTCTTTTCGGTTCAGAAATCTCCAAGACCCGTACTCATCCCTAATATGCGCTAGACAATGTTATGTTAATGGGTTATTAACACTGTTTTAATAAGTTCAGCGAGTTGATAGGTGGAAAAAGAGTTCAGTTGATTGAAGAGATGTTGGGAAATAATTCAAGAGCTAAATATGGGTTCTGCCCACAAAAATCCTCTGTTTTTCTTTGTTGTCCTCTTCAACAAACAATCTAGAAAATACAAGGGGATTTGATACATTGAAATGGTGGTCGTTGTTGAGGGAGAGGTGACAAAATTTACTTTACAGAGACAATATGAGACATAAAGTTTTTTGCATGCCCATGCAAGCCAGAAAGATGTCTTCTCACAGGTAACAACTACCATCATGCCTGTGTCATAAAAAGACAAGAAAAAGTCTGAAAGACAAGTCTATGATTGGTTTTGGATTCCCAGATTCAACATTAACATTATTGAGCTCGTGACAAACTACAGGACATTTCCAGTACTATACCACACCACTTCCATGTAATGCGAAGACAAGACGTATACCATACCAACCACAGACAGTCCATTAACGTATCCTTATTATGGAATTTCCATGACAATAACAACAAAACCTCAACTGTTTGAGACCATTCATGATTTTCTGCTCTTCTTCTTCTTCTTCTTCTTCTTCTTCTTCTTCAGGACCCAGAATAAGAAAATATTTGAATGAATATGGAACTACCCTTTCTTTCCCTTGCTCTCTATCAACTATCAACTTACAAATATGGACAGTAATTTATCTACTCTATTCCTAGTTGTAGAATAATCAAAGAAAAGTTATACATCTTCAAGAATTTTTTTGGTTTTCACCTCGGATGTAGTCACCCTTCAACCTGCCCGGCGCCTTCTCTGAACCGAATATGGGGAGTAGCTTGATTGACCTTTTTGCTTATTGAACAAGAAATGCGATCATCCCTGGCATTGCTGCGATTGAATTTACGACTTGCGCCAATCAGTTGTGGCTTGATGGTACTGAAGTCACCTTTAGGAGTAAAAAAGTTGTCGAAACAAATGTATCCCGTTCAGTCTATACCCTAGCGATCGGAGAAAATGGAGGATTAAGAGCATAGGACTGCTGGATTTCTTCCACTCTCCTGGGACCTTTCTTCTTCTGCTCCTCCTCAGTGACAGCTTCTATTAAGAATTTCACTTCCTCCTCAATAAGTGCTTTCAGTGAATTGCAATGTGGCAACTGCTTCTTTCTCTCATCCCCAGAAAAGCCAGCGGTTTCTGTACCGTGCAACATCGCAACACAGATTGAAAACGCTTGTAATTTAGATAACTGTGCGTGGAAATCAACTGCATATTCTCCCTCCTTAACAAATGCCAAGGTCAATGCCGGTATATTCCCTCTTGTTCCCTGAACATAATGAAGAGCAGATTAAATTTCATGACAGGCGAATCACGAAGTTTATGAATAACTTGTAAAAGTAATTAACAACTTTGATGACAAGCAGGCAAGCTTTTTATCATGGAGGTTATATTACGTGGCTCATGAAAGTCACTAGTCAAATGCGAATAAAATCATGTCAATCTTCTGTTGCTTAAGTTACTATGCAAAAAAAATCTCCAGGTGCAGAATTACTAGATGATCATGTTTTTCGTCAGAAATAAACAGGCGCAATCACAAAACTTGCCTGAACAAAAAGTTGAAGAGGCCGCTCCCTATCCATCAGTGGCTGATCTTCTGCGTATTGGACACCCGGATTGCCAAAAACGGAAAGGGGACAAGCCATATCCCAGCCACCACAGTCACAGCCTCCACCCAATCTCCATCTGTCAAGCAATGGAGAAGGACCACGATTCTCAGCACTCGGCAAACTATGATTTCCAGTTGGAATAACCACCTTCACCATTTCCGGACTTTCCCCATAAGGACGTTTGGCCCTTCGTTTCTCTTGCTCAACCACAGAAAGCTTGCGCAGGTTTGAATTCATTTTATCGCTAGGATTGACCCCTCTTTTGCATTTCAAGCTCTCTCGCTTTGAAAATGGGAATTGAATAATAATGGCTGCAATTTCAATGTCTGGATGCAAAACTGCAGAAGGACAAGGGTACGGATTTGAAAGATCAATATTTCTATTGAGAAAAGCATGCTTCGGTTGATTTTTGTGATTTGGCGCAGCAGAGATGTCATCTGGCCCAACTGATCCAGGATTAGAACCACCAGAAGATTTATCAACATCAGGAGAATCTTCAGAAGAGATGGTATTTCTTGCATGAGCAATGTCATATAACACAAACTCTGTCACCATGGAATTCTCAAGATCACCATCTTTTAGTTCTGAGCATAAATAACAGGAAACTTGCATCTGCCCCAGTAACGATGATTCTTTGGTACTATCTGAAAGCCGGCATTGACTGACATTGCTCTTCTTTCTACTTGAAACAGAGTGAAAGGTATACACCCAGTTGACAGCATTATTTGCTTTCCATGTTTTGGCCACAAGAACTTCCTCTGGGCAATTCAATGAGAACTCAAAAAATGGCACTCCATGCTTATTTTCCAGCTTGAGACTACCATGTAGGTGAACTGGGGAACACGCAACTGCTGAAGGGTCATCTTTCTGGACAAGCTGAGAACCAAAATCTGATTTCTGAGCTGTATGCAAGAAATCTTGCAGCAAAGATTTCCGAAATGTCTGATTCCTTCCCACGTTTTCTGAACCAAAGCTTTTTATATTACCAGGTTCTGCAACATAACCTAAAGGGCTTCGCAGAGACTTGGATTTCTTGAATGGATCAAACATCTTTCTGATAGGGCTAAATCGCAACTTTGAGCCAGCTTTGGAGTTGAAGTCACGTTCTGAAGTAGGGGGTGGAGAAGAATGAGGATTCTCTACCTTCGCTGATAGTGATTTGTGGAATGTCCGAGCTTTGTCCCTTTTAAGAAGTTCATTACCATCATTAACAGGACCTGTCACCTGTTCACATCCAAAATCCTGATTCTCCATTAAAACACTCCTTACAGTTGCAGTAGATAGTTTCTCTCTCTTTTCCAACTCCGGAAGGAGTTCAATGAAGCCTTCTGACGGGCTTGGTTCAACGCGAGGTCTTGTAACAGATGCTTGACTCAAGTTGGATTTCATAGATGTCACAGAAGCTCTCTTCAGAGCGTTCTCTTCATCCGAACTGCACAATGAGTCAACAATTCTGATCGAAAACGAGGACTCACTCGCACGCGACAATTCAATTTTCTTCCTTCCCGCATTAGTCCCCATTTTCTTCATCTTAGTTACCTCCCTAGAGCTTTGATAAATGGAGCCTCTTTTCAGCTCTGTGTTACTGTCTAGACCAACAGGTCTAGACTGAACGTTTTTACAAGAAGAACTTCTATAGCGACTGAAACTAATCTCTGCAAATTCGTCCTTTTCTCTCAAGATTTCGTCTCTGCGCAATGACTTGGCATTTACTTTTTTCTTTTCAATTCTAGAGCAACGACTATGCGGAAGAACAGTGTTAGGACTCAGATCTGAGCTGAAGCTCTTCTCGACATCCGACTCCATCTCTATTTCCATTTACAGATCCAAAGCTCTGCAGAAAAACACACAAACAATTAAAAAAAAAACTCACAAACTTGAAGTTCTAAACACCTGCTAGCTACATGGAATTAGTGAAAGCAACATCCACAAAATGTTCCTCTATCTGTGAAGAACCATGAAAATTTACAGCTAGAAATCCCATAAATGTGAAACAACAAAATGTACCAGTTATAGTATCCGACAAATAGTTACTGTTATTATGCAAATTGGCAGCAGAGGTTCAATTACTAGGAACTCTATGTCACAGCAGAATGAAGAATGAAAAACAAATCAAAGTTTAGCTAAATTCAGCAAGAAAATTTCTCAAAACAGTGCCCAGAACAGGAAAAGAAGCTTCCAACTAAAAAGAACCGTCACACATGAAGCTAATAAAAACCAACTCACAAGTAATGGCCTTCTCATAGCTAAGAAAGAACAGCTAAGACATTTTCATAATCAAATCAAATAACTAAACTAATGTGCTTATACATTTCGAAGTGTGAAGAACTAATATGAAGATCTTTATTTTAAGAAATAAAATTCTTACAGAAAGCAAATTCTTGCCACCCATTGATGATTCCAAAGCAAGAGATCACAAAAACATAAAAAAACTGATTTTGATCACATAAATTTTCAACCTTGAACCATCAAGGAATCCTATGACAGCTCTATAAACACCAGGGAAAAAGAGTAAAGTAGCAGATACAAAGCTATATACAATAATAAGCAGCAACTTTCTTCACTTGCATTCTAAGCCAAAACACAAATGAATGTAAAAAAAACAAAACTGTTGATTATAAAAAAGAAAAAAGAATCATACCCCACCAGATCTCACATAAGAAGTGAATTGAAAGAAAAACTCAACAAACTTCAAGTAGATGCAATCATACTTAATATATATTTCCAATCTCTTGAGTTCAAAGTCTCTAATGGACCACTTAAAGTAGCAAGAAACCAAAAGAATCCATCTTCAAGAAGAGTCAGCAATGAGCCAATATGTGCACTTAAAAAAGAGACTCTCAAAGAACACCAACAAAGAAGAAACAGACCAATAAGCAGTAAAGTGTAAACAGACACAAAAAGTGGCTTGTAGAGAGAGAGAGAGAGAGAGAGAGAGAGAGAGAGGCTTGTTTGTGCTTGCCTTAGCTTAGTAGTGAGACATATAGAAAGGGACCCAAAGAGGGTTCTTTTGGAGTGTTATGAACACTATAGAGAGTGATTCTCTCTCCTGTCTCTCTCTTACAGAAACATGAGAAAGACTTGAACTTGCAGACAATAAGCTGTTAAGGTTCTGTTATTGTCCAAAAAAAAGCCATTTTTCCTTCAGCAGAATGATTTCATATGCAAATTAGTGTGGTGTTTGTGTGTCTGTGATTTCATTGTTTTTGGCCAATGATATGAGCAAGCTGTGTGGAGGGCACCCACCAGTGAAAAGACATTTATAGCCTTGTGAAAAGGAAAGATATGCTGTTAAATGAGGGGTGTTTTAGTAGTTTCATATGGGATTCTCGTGGGAAAGAGAGGAGTGAGTCTGAATGAGATGTATAAATTAATTATCTTATGGATTTTGGGAATGGCAGGTATCAAGACAAGGTGATGCCTACAATTAATTCATCTGTTTCCAATAATCAAATTATTAATTAAATATTAATTTAATAATTAGCAGATCACACCTGTTCCAAATTACCATAAACTCTTTGATCTTTGAACAGTAGGAGACTTCTTTGTGTATCAGAAATGCCCTCATTGATAATTTGATTGCAAGCAATATTTAGACTAGTAGGTCTAAATTAATTGGAAGCAAAATTCTCTTTTTTTATTCTTTTTCTGGCCATTGTGATTTTTTTTTAAAGAAAATGGGCCATTGTGAAGTCGAAGTAAGCTTAACTTATAAGTTAATTCGGTGATTTTTATTTGTCAAAAAATAGAGATTCAAAAAATGTATCACTTTTTTTATAAAAAATTTAAAAAGTATGACTTGTCGCTACCAATGAACTTCTAACATAACAATATTGATATAAATCGAATGAGATAGAGTCGGTGTTAGAATCGGGTTTGGAGACGAAACCCGAACCCCAAGGATAAAAGAGGATTAGGGATACTTCGGATCTCCCTCCGCCACTAATAATATTAGAGTAATTTTTAAATGGAAAAAGATCAAAAAATGATTTCCATTAAAGACCAATATATGAAGAAAAGCAGCTCAACATTTTTTTGTGATGGGTCTTTGCCTCTATCCATTAATGTCACACCTATATATATCATTCACAGGACTGAAAAAAGAAAAAATTTGTCAAGTGGTCCTAAAAACAAAGAAAAAACCTTTTGCTTTTCTTCAGGTAATAGTAATTCCCTATATTGGCTGATGAATTTAATTAGTGGCATTTAATAACCATGAAAATTAAAAGAAAGTTAGGACATTCAACAACATCAATAGGAACATTTAATTGTGTTCTTATCCAGTGAATTAAACAAAAAAAATCCTAAAAAATTCTATTAAAGTACCTAAAACATATTAAGTTCAAGCAAATTGGAAAGGATAATTTTATAAACATTCAATGAAATGTCATTTTCTAAAAATATTTTTTTTAAATATAACCAAAATTGAGGAACTTAAATTATTCCTTTGCAACATTTTCGAACCATTTTAGCAATCATATCGAATTGTGGTATAAATCATGACTAAGCCACATGAATATGGCTCCTCTCAAGGCACCACTCTCTACTCAATACTCAACTTTATATCTCCAAACATAGATTATAGATTATTTTATGAAAAAAAATTGATTATTTCACAATAAATTATTCAAGATATTATTTTAAGAAAATTTTAAAGAATATAATTCACATTTGGTCAACAACTTAAATTCTTTTAATAAACTGCAATTTCAATCAATCATTTTATAAAATCAGATTAATTCAAAAATAAATTTGATGGTTACAAAAGTAAAATATAAAAAAGCTAATACATTTTTAAGACTGATATATGTTTTTTTTAGTGTTAATAAATTAAAATAAAACATGGCTATAGAAGAAGTGAGGTGTGTGCAAAAGCAAGGGCAAAACAGTAAAAAGAGGAGAGGGAGGGGTTACTTTTTGAAAGGATGGTCAAAGGAGAAAATGGTAATTGTGGAAGCATGTGAGCGTCTTAGGCGGGAGGAAACAAAAACTGAGGTAGTCGGTCACATCTAACCCACGGAATCTCCAACCCAAACACTGTCTTTTTCATTTTTCGTTCTTTAATCTTTTTTCTTTAACGAAATTCATGTTGTATTAATTTTTTAATTAGTTCTTTTTTTTTAGTAATTAGGGAATGAACTAAAAACAAGAAACATTACAAAGAAAAATAATGGGAGATTGGTGCATCTATTTATGCCCAAATTGGGGCAAATGAAATGGATTATTGTGATGGATTCATTCCCTTGTGTATTTGTTTTTTTTTCTTTACTCACAAAGTGTTGTTTGTTGTACCGTTTGTATGAATTCGACTAATTTTCATTCACTATAGTCAAAATTAAAAGAAAAATATCTTCATTCATTTTGATAGATACAAAAATTATATGGAAGTTGGCATAAAAAAATTTGTCTTTCTAAAGACTAAAACTTACAATTTATCAAATCTTCTACAAATATATCATCATTTTTAAAAAGATGCATAGCTCAGTTTATTTCCTATTATGCAATTTAAAATTTAGTTCTGTAATTTATTGTAAACAAATATTATTTTTCAAGCACCACTTGTATACACTTGAGAATAATAAAAAAAAGTAAAGAGAATGGCCCCTCATTGCCCTTTTTTTTAAGTCTCAGGGTGTTATCTGATGCAACGGTCATGGACAATCGTTAAAACTTTATTGATGGAATGGAATCATTTTGGAATTTTGATTGATCAAGCTAATAAAAAATTAGGGTTGTCTACGACAACACGATTTTGTGAGATGACACGACACGATTGACACGAATTTAATTTTTGTAATGTTTATGTCTTGTATAATGATTTGTAATATATAAATAACATAATACGATTATGACACGACAACACAAATTTACACCCTATAAAAAAACCAGTAACATGAAAAAAGTTGACAAAAAACAGGTTATGAATTGTTCGGAGAAAAATTGAGTTGAAAGAAATTGTTAAAAGCAAGAGATGCTACAAACATCCCATTTAAGGAAAACGAGTATAGCCTGTGACAAGTTGCGCCCAAGGCATTCATCTTTCTCCCTTATCAGGCACAGATTTCACGACCCTAACTGACTGCAATCACGTTACCAAGATGGCTACGTAGTCACCATCAACCACTCACAAACATTCATCAACTCATTATTGTACTCAAAAGTCTAATACTAAACCTGCAAATATTTACAAAATCACTTGCAGGAAAAATAAAATAAAATAAAATAAAATAAAATTCTGTATGCTAAAACCATTCCTACGGGGTATGGAAAAAAACATAAAAAGAACTACGCGGACAAAAGTTTCAACAAGGCACCAAAAGATGTATAAACAGAACAATGAAGAACAAAGAAAAAAAGAGAATGAAATGTTTGAAAGGATTATTTGTTTTCTCAATATGCTCATAGCAGTAGCTAAGTCCAAATTTCGACTGAACAGGGCTTGGATTTTGACTTCGTCACTTGATATATATATATATATATAAAATGTTCATTGAAATATATTACATTTAAATAAAGAAGTTTTCAATTGGTTCTAGAGGTATCGAGTTATTAACCATGTCATCAAAATATTATAATCAATCAACTAAATATAATTAAATTACAATTAGACCTAAAAAATACTTTAAATATTCAATTATGTGTCTAATTTTTATAAATTCGTAATAAACTCTTTAAATAAATCCATAAAAAAATTAAAATGAATAGTAAAAGAAATTAGAATCAAAAAAAAAATAGAGATAAGCAAAAATTTCAAGAAAAATAAAATTAAGAGCTTAACTAACAAAATAAAAGTACAGGAACTAGAGTACTAAAATAGTATAGGGCATGGACCAAGAGGGTGCTTGCGCACCCTTTGTCCCTTAGTAGTTCCGCCACTAACTTATATCATATTTACTACTATTCATACACATTCAGCTCTTAAAAAAATGTGTCAATTTTTCTTTTTTTTTATTATGCAATATGTTTTCACAATCTACTTCTGTCATAGTGGTGTGTATTGATTTCAGATAACAAAAGATACAGGACACTCGATAGCTTTCGACAAGCTATCTTCTCTTCCAAATGTCACCAGAGAGAATACCCACAAAAAATTCATCATCATGCCCTTTTCACTAACTCTCTACATAATACATATATATAACTAGAGAACATTGTAACTAACTTTGCCACATTACTCATTCTGGAATTGTCCATCGCTAATCCTAACACTAAAACTAATTTCAGGCCTCATCCAACTCATCCACAAAGTTGAAGCAATTTACAAAAGCCTCCTAAAGCTAGCTGTACATACCAGAAGCAGAAGAATATAAGCAGGAAATGTCTACTGCTTGGCATTCTTTGTTGGTTCCGAACCCTCCTCATCCTTAGGTTTGATAAACGATCTCTGGGTTTCCAGGACAGGAATAAATGGTTCGCTCGACTTCTTTAAGACTTCTGCTGCCTTATCGGGTTCACAGGGACTCACCAGCTTCTTCTCCACCTCTTCAAACTTGGCAGTCGCCCAAGGAGCTGTTCCTACATTTCGGCTAGAAGTAGGCCCATCCGTCAACATAGATACCTCATCCCTAGAAGCGTACCATGAATTGCCACAAGCCGTGCACTCCAGCTGAAACACGAAAAAGTTTCTTCAAGGTTATTGAAACTCTAGAATCTTTAATAGTGCCTATAAAATTCACAACAGGTTA
>CAODLS011562284.1:0-12133 GCA_948243855.1 Flueggea neowawraea
TTTATAAACAATCAATAGTTAAATATATATATAAAAAAAGTTATCTCTAATATAGTTTATGGTTTTTGTTGAATCCGTTTAATTTTTCTATCGTTCGGCAAGATAGAAGAGGATTTTGATGGTTATTTAGAAAAGGACTTATTGCAAGTGACAACATATTTGGACCCAATTAATTATTTCCTATATTTTGTGAGGAAAAAATAGGAATTTTCGTGAAATCAATAAAAGAATGATTTAAATCTTTAGTTAAATGTATATTCGACTTTTTCTTTTTTATTTTTAATAAAGTAGTAATTTAGATCTTTAGTTAAATGTATATTCAATTTTTTCTTTTTCATTTTTCAATATTCATGCTTTTTTGTGTGCCAAAAAACTAATTATAAATGCGATGCTATTTACGAAGTTTTCTATTGCCTACCTAGAGTAGTGACTGTGGTTTTAAAACTCAATAGGAAAAGTTTTGTGATCCGTAATAATCTTTTGCGATAAAAATAAATTAAGATTAGCTAGGATATTGGATTTTGTGTTTTTAAAAAAAAGTAGGAATATGACTGCTAATTATTACGATTTATAGTTTTGCCAATCAGGAAACAATCTGTGGGTTGAAGATGATAATTGTTATTTTCTTCTGCAGAAGTAGTCATGGAAGAATATTTTCATCCTTTTATTTTCTTTTTTTATCTGCAGAAGTAGTAATGATAATATTAGAAAGGCAGCTGAAAAAGAAAACCAAGAAACTAATGCTTATATGTCACTATAGTGTCCTTGATGGAAGAAAATATCCAGCAGGACACCTATTTTATTGGAAATTTTATTGAGATCGCATAACAATTTGATAAGGCTATACAACAAAAGCTGTGTGCACCCATAACATGTAATCAATACGCACATTCTTCTTTTGATTTTGTATTAGTGGGTATTAATCGCGGAAATATTTAATCAAGAGTATTTGAGACTGTCTTTTTTAATTTTCCACATTCATACTTTTATATATAGTATAGGATGGAGTATGGATTAAGACCACGCCCTCAAAGTTGCAATTTGCATTGCAAGATGGGTTCTTTGATTCATGCCAATCAGGCATCTGGCAGAGACTATCAATCTCAACAACTGCAGATAAACTCACACCTGAATCCTGATTTATACAAGGCTGCATCAGAAGGTAACTTTGAAGCGTTCAACGACCTCAATCATCTTGAACTTCTTCTTACACCTAAAAACAACACAATCTTACACATTTACATCACTGCACAAAGAAAGGCAAAACCAACAAATGACTCTAAGGGGCTGGTGCAGCAAAATCTGAGCAGCAGGTATCAATTCGTGGAACAAGTCCTCAATCGGTGTCCATCACTAGTAACCAAGGCAAACATCAAGGGTGAAACTCCGCTGCACATTGCAGCAAGGTATGGACATGATGGCATAATTTTAATTCTTGCAGCTTATGATACAAGAACGTCCCAGCATGAACGGGACATTGAGAGCGGAGTGTCGAGTAACTTCTGGAGGATGACGAGTACAACTAACGAGACAGCATTGCATGAAGCAGCGAGAAACAGTCATCTTCAGGTGGTGAAACTACTGATTGAAAAAGATCCTGATCTCGTGAACATGTGCAATGATGCTAGAGAAACGCCACTTTACCTAGCCGTGGAAAGAGGGCACCGAGATGTTGCAACAAAGATATTGGAAAGTCGTTCACCGGCAGCATATGATGGACCCAGCGAAAGAACAGTTTTACATGCAGCAGTAATCAGAAAAGATGCTGGTATTAAATTTCTTCACTTCCATATGGCGTTAAATATATGTACATAACTCTGCTTTAACAGATTTTCTTAGCATTCCACCAGTTTGATTAATCATGCTTGTGCATCAACTTTTGATCAGCAATGACAAAAGGAATACTAGAAATGACTGGAGGGCTCATGACCATGAGGGTCGATAAAGAAGGATGGACTCCTCTGCACTATGCTTCCTTCTTTGCTTCATCGAAACTGGTTGAGCTGCTGCTAAAATTTGACAAATTGGCTGCCTACATTCAGGATATAGATGGCCGGACACCTCTTCTGGTTGCTGCCATTCTAAGACATGGTTTTCGTGTTCAGAAATTGAGTGCAGAGGTAATGAGATTGATAATATCAGAATGTCCAGATTGTTGCGAACTCGTTGACGCAAAAGGCCAGAACGTTCTTCACTTGGCTGCAAAGAGTTTCAATAATGAAGCAATGCATGCTCTCCTTCAAGCTCCATGCTTACATAACCTTATAAATGAGAAAGACGATGAAGGGAACACGCCATTTCATGTGCTTGCTAATGTTGGCTTTAATTGTGAACATTTAGTAAGACACCGTCTCGTAGATCCAATGGTGGTCAATGACAGAAACTTCACTGCAGTAGACATTATCGAAACAAGTGAATTTGAAGAGTTTAAAGAAAAGGTAAGAAGAACAAGCTTCTCTACTTAATTTACATTCTCCATTTCTCATCTTTGGAAGACTAATGAAGAAATTCTTGAGTGGAAAATGCAGTTAGAATTGAAGCAAAACATTGAGAAGGCAGACAAATATTATGGAAGTTGGGGACAGAAACTCCAGATGGAACCTCCTGAGAAAGCCAAAGGAAGAATCGACAAGATGATGACTGAATTTAAGGAAGCCAAAGACTCTCATTTGATAGTGGCGACACTTATAGCAACGGTAACATTCGCAGCGGGTTTTACTTTACCCGGTGGTTACGAAGATGACGACCCCAACAAAGGGTACGCAGTGTTGCTCAAAAGATTAGCCTTCAAAGTGTTTCTTCTAACGGATACCATAACATTGGCGATATCAATATCTGTTATTTTTATTCACTTCTTGCTGGAATTACAAGGGCATAGGAGAAAGTTCTACTGGTTGTTTTACTTGACCTTCAAGACCCTCCCTTTAGCAATAGGAAGCATGGCCTTGGCATTCTTGACAGGTGTATATGCAGCGTTGCCACATTCCTATGGGATGGCGATTGTGAATTTTGTTATCACTGCCATTGTTGGCGGGGTATGTCTCGTTATATTGGGGCCTTCATTCTTCTTGTACCATATTAAGCGGGAAGATGAGATATTTCTAGGTACGCTCTGCAATTTCTTCAGGATGGACACCCAAAACAGTTCAAGATGTTGGCCAAAATGTTTCCTTAGTTTGCCCAATGTTGTGACTCGACTTTTTGGCGGGAAATAAGTGAACCTCAGTATTGATCCCAAGGGAACAAGGTGTGGTGATTGTTGACTTTAATTCAAACATTACATGCGTATTGGCCTCCTATACTACATGTAGGAGTTGGATGTAAAACATTGGATTTTTAATGCATTTTCAACCGTGTGTGTGTGTTTTTTTTCATATTGAAAAGAGTAGTTCATCATTTAGTTATATTCCCTCCAACTAGTCTCAAGTACTTGAATCTAACAGTAATTATCTAATATTTATATGTAGTAGTTTCAAGTTTGAATTTTAATAAAAATAAAAAAATAAAATAATTGATTCAAATTTTGTCAACTTCTTTATCTTTAAAAAGAAAAATCCCCCACCCCCCAAACCAATGAAACAATGAAGGAAGCTAGGTGAAATCATGTCCACCAAGTATTAGCAAAACGCGATGAAAGGTTTACTACTATCTACTGTTAAGCTCTACAAATTCAAACCAGTTGAGTTATGTTCCCTTAAAATAAATGACAAATAGAAAGAAAATATAAAAAGAAAAATCTGCAACAAAAATATTTAATAATTCCCACTTTCAGATATTTAATAATTCTCAGACCTTATTTTAAGACAAGAGCATAAGAAATTCTTGTTTTTTTAATGATATTTATCCGAATCATAGACTATATTTAGTTTAAAAATTAATTTCTTATTTTTATTTTCCTTTTTTTATTTTTTAAAAATGGAAAATATTTATTTTTTTATTTTTTAAAAAATCATAAAAAAATTTCTCAAATTAATCAGTCGGTAGATTTTGCAAAAATTCTATCGTAAAAAAGAGAAAATGAAATCCAAACCATTCCTCTGAGCCGTTTGCTACGGTGAGACATTCACCGGTAAATTGAGCCAACTTCCAAAAATATCATTACCGCAAGCAAGCTAGCAAAGTTTTTCAACTCCGTCTCTTAACAACATATCGTGAACGGATATACGTTGGTATTATGGCTCTAATTCCAAGTAGACATTTCTATCTCGATTCATTTCAAAGCTCCTTCTCCAAATTCCATGGCGCACCTGTCCTATTCTTCAGATACGCCTCATCAATCCCTTCAAAGTCACAAAATTCATGTTCAAATTCATCATCTGACAAATACCCGCCAAGGACTTCTCCTCTTTCTCAACGCTCTTCAAACAACCTTTCTTTATCCGCTTCTAGTGGTTGGTTCTGTAAATGGAACAAACCGTCTAAGCAAAACTGCCCTAAACCCCCTCAAGCAGTTTTCGATTATCGAAATGATGATGATAGTAATTAAAATGGCGGTGATGGTACTACAATGGAGAAAATAGTAGAGAAATTGAAGAAATATGGGTACATGGACGATAATGAGAAGAAAGAGGGAAGAGAAGAGAGAGTGATAGAGAAAGGGAGTGTTGAAGATATATTCTATGTAGAAGAAGGAATGTTACCAAATTCAAGAGGTGGGTTCTCAAAGGAATCACCTTTAGGAGTAGAGGATGTGTTTAAGAGTGGTGGGGAAGTAAGGTTTCCATGGGAGAAGCCAAAGAAGAAGGAAAGTTAGGAGGAGGAGGGAGGGAAGTGGACAGCAAGGAGCAAAAGTAGGACTATGTTGGTAGAGATGACGTTGACGGAATCCGAGTTGAGGAACTTGACATTTCAAATTAAGAGCAAGATCAGGATTAAAGGCTCGGGGGTTACTCAAGAAGTGGTGGATGCAATTCATGAGAAGTGGAAGACATCAGAGATTGTGAGGGTAAAGTTGAGGGAGCTCCTGCAATTAATATGAAGAGGATGCACGAGATTTTGGAGGTATGGTTTGAATTTGGTTCTTGCTTTTAGCTTTGAAAGATTGCTTTTGTTTTCCTAGACTTGCTAGTTTAGGTTATTGCGTATTTATTTGCTAAATGATTTCTTGGCTAGGCGATTCTGTACGAACTTAAGAGAGAAAAACTTGATGAATACATTTAGGATGTTAATCTATAGAAATAGTACTTCAGGCTGTATTTTTTGTTAATTGTACGAATATAAGAAAAGTTAAGTTATGATCCTCCATAATCACTTGTCTCCCTTTTACACAGAGCTCTGCCATAAGTCTTGTTTTGTTCATTCTTCAATCTTATGCGTTTGCTGTTTGTGCTGTAATATGTTGTCAGTTTTAATAAGAACGTCTGCATTAAGAATTTAGATGATGATGCTATCTATACCTGAATTTTCCCACAATTGTATTCAGATAACAGTTAATTTCCATCCATTTGATTTAATGCTTTTCTTCTTTGTGTTTTTCGCCTCTTTGTTCTTACATCCCTGTAAATTGTTATATGTTTCAGAGAAAAACTGGAGGCCTGGTGATTTGGAGGTCTGGAACCTCTGTGTCTTTATATAGAGGTGTGAGCTATGAAGTTACTTCAGTGCATCTGAATAAACGGGTATATAAGAGAAATGAAATGCCTTCAAAAGACTTACCTGATACAACTATGAATAAAATGACAAGATATCCTTATAAGTTTGTGTCAAATAATGAATCGGATGCTCTTCAAAACAATTCTGAAGCTTCTGTTGAGGCTGAGGTGAAGAAAGAGAGAGAGCTGCAAACAGAAGTGAATTATGAAAATGAAGTAGACAAGTTGCTAGATGGTCTGGGTCCCAGGTATACAGATTGGCCGGGATTGGATCCATTACCTGTAGATGCAGATATGCTTCCTGTAGTTGTTCCTGGTTACCAGCCTCCGTTTAGAGTACTTCCTTATGGAGTGAGATCCACTCTTTCGCAAAGGGAAGCAACATCTCTGCGAAGGCTTGCAAGGTTTTTTCCCCACATTTTGCACTAGGTATGCTACTTTCTCTTTGTCCATGATAATACTCATGGGGACATGGAGGATCTTTTGTGATAATTGTAATTTTTTGTTTGACCATGTTTTGTGATATTGTAATCATTCCCCCTTTTCAGGCCGAAGCAGGCAGCTGCAAGGCTTGGCTGTGGCTATGATTAAATTGTGGAACAAGAGTTCAATCGCAAAGATTGCACTTAAAAGAGGCATGCAGCTTACTACTAGTGAAAGAATGGCAGAGGAGCTTAAGGTACGGTATAAACTATCTATCCATCAAATAATAATTAAGATCAAACTTGGACCTATTACTTGCAAGTTTTTTACTATTTCAACCATACCCTTTGAAGTGAAAACTTGGTATTAGTATTGTAAAGAAGAATGCGAATTATTGAAAACTTGCTATTAGTATTGTAAAGAAGAATACAAATCATTCTTTCCATATGAATATAATGCGCATCATATTACTATTCGTTAAACAGAGACCTTTTGGACCTTGTTATTTCTTTGACAGAATGCACCCTTACTTCTATAGAAGCCTTTGGTAGTATACATTTCGTATGCTTTGCAAATGACAAATCAGATGATGCACAATCTTTCTCTTAAGATACCAATCTTCGATATTAGAAATTATGATGAAAACAATATTATCTTGTTGACTTGTTAAATTTTGATTAGCTATTGGGGTGCCATATGGAGTAGTTGGCCTACTGATTTTGTTTGTTTGCTGCAGAGATTAACTGGAGGCATGTTACTTTCTAGAAATAAGGACTTCTTGGTCTTCTATCGGGTTAAAAATTTCTTGTCATCTGATGTTGCTGAAGCATTGCTGGAAAGGGAGAGATTGGCGAAGTCCTTACAAGATGAGGAGGAGCAGGCATGACTAAGAGCTTCAGCCTTAGTTGTACCAAGTATTGAAAAGACGGAAGTGTCAGGAACTGCTGACACTTGAGGAGACTTTAAATGCAGATGCAAAGTGGGGAAAGAAGTTGGATAGTTGTCATAAGGAAAAAAATATGAGGGAAGTTGAAATAGCAAGGCATAACAATCTGGTCAGAAAGCTTGAGAGGAAGCTTGCTTTTGTGAGTTATTCAAAACTTAGGACTTCCATGCTATTTTCTCATTCAAAATTTCAGCCACTAATTTCTACTTTTGGTCCCGTTAAACTAACCGATGTGTTTCTCAGCATTTGTTAAGAAGTGTTTACATGATGTCTCATTGGATTACTCTACAACTTTTTCTTGCTAAACACTAAAGTGTTGATACTTGGGGATTTTTCTTTCAGGCTGAGCAGAAGCTACAGAAGGCTGAGCATGCACTATCTAAGGTTGAAGCGTTCTTAAAACCAGCAGAAGGACAGGCAGACCCACAAAGCATACCGATGAAGAGAGATTTATGTTTCGCAAGCTTGGTCTGAGGATGAAAGCTTTCTTACTTCTTGGTAATTAAAACTGTATTGCATCATAAATTTTTCATGTGTTTCTTTGAATATTTGCTGAGGCAGTAATTTCTTTTTCCAGGTAGACGTGGAGTTTTTGATGGTACAGTGGAGAACATGCAATTGCATTGGAAGTACCGAGAATAGGTGAAGATCATTTAAAAAGCCAAAAGTATTGAACAGCTCAAAAAAATTGCATTAGCACTTGAAGCTGAAAGTGGAGGTGTTTTGGTTTCTGTAGACAAAGTCTCTAAAGGGTATGCAATAATTGTCTATCGTGGCAAGAACTATGCTACCTTCCACATTGAGGCCAAAGAATCTATTGACAAAGAGGAAAGCTTTGGCACGCTCAGTACAGATTCAAAGGCGTGAGATACCTTTATGATTTATTCACTGCTGATTTAAAACCTATGCTTGCTTTATTTAATGCATTACTATAATTCTAAGTCATACTATTATAGCCATTTGCTGGTTGATGCGTCAATGGGGACAGTACTTTCTTATTTCACTTTTTCCTTTTCTAACTGGACTATAGACTAGGCTGGAATTTTTGTTTTATGTTGGTACACATGTTTGTAGTGATTATAGATTAATGTTAGTTTAACTGGTAAGAGTTCTATGTGCATGGGTGTATACATAGGAGAGTGATGGTTGCTTTGTCTATGAGTGGGGACATTAAATGCCATGTAATTAAGCAGTTGCAAGGGTAAACTTTAATATGTTAGCGCCTGTGGATGCTCTAAGAAAGTTGGTGAATGCTGGTTATGCTTTACCTGCAACAACTTCCTGTCTTGGACAGAATTTCTGAAATCTAACTCTCAAGATACTTGCAGAGTCGCAGACATCGATTAGTTTCATATTTTGATTAACTTCTGCTATTACATTGTCAACACAGGCTCTCCTAAAACATATTTCAGCTCTGGAGATGAAAGCGAACAAGTTAAGATCTGAAATTGTAAGCCTTCTATTGTGCTTTGGCTTTTGCTTCACGACTTGCATTTCTTTACTGTTTGTGATTCATTACTTTTTGTTTGTCACAATCCAAAGGAACAAATGGACACTGTGAAAGATCATGGAGATGAGGAATTATATGAAAGGCTAGATTCTGCTTATTCCACGGAAGAAGATTATTCAGAATCGGAGGTCTGTACATAACTATTTGCATTCTGTGCTTGTTGATTTCTCGGCTGAATCCAGTCGTTTTAACACCCTCTTATATAATCCACTGATACAGGAGCAAGTTGATGAAGAGTATCTTGAGACCTACAATAGTGAAAATGATGAAGAGGATGATGATAATGATCATACTAACAACTCACTTCACAATGGTCTGGAAACAAATTTTCCTTACGATGCCTTTAATCAAGATTCTGACACGGAAGCAGAGGTCTGTCTTGATTATCCATTCTCTTTCAGTTTTCTTAGTTTATTCTAGAGTATATGCCATGATCTTCATTTCCATTTTTGTGCACTCAAATAGGAGGATGGTGATGAGGCATACATTGATACGCGTGCCGGTGAAAGTGAAGACAAGGACGATGAAGATTACGCTGAAAGAAATAGCTCAGTTACCTCCATATGAATGTTCCGTACCAGATCGAATGTCTGAAGAATTTGAGGCCAAGGAAGGACGGAATGTAGAAGCTGAAAGCAATACCAACGTGCATCAACCCCAAGACACAAGTTTAAGTTGCCACAATGAGAAAATTTTGTATGCACTTGTATAGATGGGGTTTTGGACCAGTCTTGTGCTAACAAGTTGACTGCTTTGCTTTAACTAAGCCAAAACCCATTACAATATTTTGTCATTATTTTAAGGCAGTAGCCTTTGACCTATTCTTGGTCACTATGATCATACCAACAATTTGACCACATGTTAAATGCTTAACAATTATCTCCTCTATATATTTGTTACCCGTGTGAACCCAATTTTTAAAATTCCCGGCAAACAAACGAAGAAAAGCGATGGATCCTTTCTTCCAAGAATTTTTTCAGTACAATCCTCTCTGGTACGAGATTTCGCAAACCAATCAAAGTGCTTTTGTGTCGTATACAGCCAGCCCCAAAAGCCTAATTGGTGAGGATAACTCCTGTAGTGGGTCAAAACCGACTAACATGAACAAGAGAAGGATAGAGTTCATGAGAAGAAGTTGGCCTCTGAAGACTGAAAGCCAGGAATCAGACAACACCAGATGTTATCAACACATGATGAGTGAGAGGTTGAGGAGAGAGAGAGAGAAGAAGGGTTATCTAGCCCTTCACTCTATGCTGCCCAGGGGATCAACGCTTTTTTTTAAAAAAAATAATAATAATTCTTGCATTTGTTAATTGGGTCATCACCAATAATTCATCAAAACTGTTAAATTTAATTGCAGAAAGATAAGAACTCCATAATTCAAACCACGACGACTAACATTCAACAGCTGAAGAGATAAAAAGAGGTTATGGAGAGGAGAAACCTTGAGCTTGAGGTGAAATTAGCTGCAACTGGGAAGGAAGATGCGAAGAGTACAAAGATTAGTTTCAAAGTTAATAATCCGACATGTGGGATAGATTCAATGGTGGAAGTTCTTAAATGCTTGAAGAGTTTGGGGTCAAAAATCACCAGTATTCAATCAAGTTTTTCTGATCAGCAACTTTCAGCAGTACTAGATGTAGAGACTAGGGTACCATACCATCTCTTTTCATTAAGCATAATTTGGGACATCTTGATTATCTGTTATTTATGGCTAACGAGTAACTGGTCCTGGTTTTGGAATGCATTCAATGATTTGGTCAGCTCAATTTTAGGTGTCCATTTTTGGTAGGTTTCAGATGATCAAGTAGAAAGGGCAGTGCAGAGAATTCTGATAGATGTGGAGAGAAGGAAACTGCTTATGCATTTCCTGGCAGATTAAAAGAGAAGATGTTGCTGGCAAGCAGACAAAGAAAGAGCATGCAGAAACACTTGTTCGGACAAATTTAAACCTTTGGGAATATACTAATTAGCAAGAAACCCAAACACTCCTCAAATTAATGTCTACATCTATTACAATACAACGTGTTTATCTTAACAACTCTGTTTCTGAGAAGAAATGAAGTCTCAACGACTTAGCGTAGACTTATTCCTGTGTGAATGAAACTTCATAAAAAAAGAAATTAATGGCTAAATGAATGACCAAAGCAATTACTACACTTTCTATTTTAAATATCGCAAAATATAATAACACTTTTTTTATTATATTTATTATTAGTAAAGTTACAATATTGTTCTTATTTTAAAAAAAAATTAATTTATTAAATACCAACACATTTATTCAAAGAGGATAAATAAAAAAAATTATGAAATTAAATGAATTTAACTAGTAAATCTATCAAATAAGTTCTATTTCAATTTTTAACTAAAGGCTTGCTTGTTTGGAATTTGGGGGTGAATAGAAGGGGAAGTGTAACTTCTTGAAAATTTAGAATTTTTTTTACTTGATTCAACAAATGAAACTAAATTTTTGAAGAAGTCAGCTATTTGACTTTTCTTGATCTCGAGAAATAACTTCCTAGGATGGTCGGAAATTTCAACTTTCTTATAACCAACAATGCATATTTACGAATATAATCTCAAAATGCTATTTACTTACAAATTTCTATTTGTTTCTAAAATTTCTAAATTATTTCATAAATAATTTCTTAATTATTTTATGTAAATCAGTTTTTATAAAAATTACAAAAAAATATTTCATATTTTTAAGATTTCCAAAATGTATTATATATATAATATTTTTATTTAATTAAATAAATTAATTTTCATGAAATTTTTAAAAAATAGTAATCAATATAAAATTGTATAAACTATTTTTTTCTCATTGAAGATATATTTTATGAAATAAAAATAAATATTTTTCTATAATTTTTTTATATTATTAATTTAAATTTATTTATTATTATTATTATAAAGTTTGACAACAAGATATTATAGATATTTGTAATAATTTTTGAAAAATATAATAAACAACCAAACACAATATTAAACTTCTCAATAAATTATTTTTCCAACCGAACACAAATTTGATATCCAACCAAACACAAGTAACTTCGAGAAGTAAATTGAATCAAACTAACCCCAAGTTTAAATAAAATTTATGGATAGAATCAGAATAATAGTCTACTACGCTCAAGATATTAAAACGACGATTTGGATGGTGCATTAAATCACGACACATCTTGGACAAACCCGCCCTGATGGACACTGCACTATTACGGATCAACCTTGACCAGAATTCTAAAATTGCGTAAACAGTTATCAAAAGAGTTAAGCAGAAAAAAATTGAAATATCCAGGAGCATGTTTGGCTGCCATATAATATATATTAAGCAACCCTGAGCAATATCTCCAAAACATCAAGTGAAAATATCTATAAACTAAAAACTCCTTAAGACATAAAAAAGTCACCAAAACAACTTAAATGAACAAAAGTTGGATAGATGCTTGCAATAGATAGCAATGAACTACAATATCCAAAAGCCGCATCCAAACACTTCACTTGAGAGGAATGAACCTAGACGAGTGGGTAGCACCAATACCAGGTCTACCATGCTTGACGGGCTTGTATGAAATTGAAAACTCCGCCAAGTAGTGGCCAATCATCTCAGGCTTAATTTCCACCTGATTGAAAGTCTTTCCATTGTAGACTCCAATAATGCTT